>LPNX011017183.1:196322-210247 GCA_001517045.1 Pseudotsuga menziesii | reverse complement strand
GCACTCATATCTGACATGGAAGGAACTGAATCCTCTCACCGTGACAGAATGGCTCAGCCCTTACAACTGACCATGGAAGGAACCAATCCTCTCACCATGTCAGAATAGCTATGGGTCTCATCACTTTCTCTTGGAGGGAACCTCGATCTGGAGAACACCAAGTCTCTCTCTGAAGTACTCGAACTTCAGCCTAGTCAATGGCTTCGTCAATACATCATCTATCTTTTCCTCCGTCGCAACATACTGAAGCTTCACTGCTCCTCTCTGCACCATATCCCTGATATAGTGATACTTGATCTCAATATGCTTCGACTTGTCATGGAACACTGGATTCTCTGACAACTTCATGCAACTCTGGTTGTCACAATGTATACAAGTAGCATCCAACTGGAGATCAAATATATCAGACAGTAGCTTCCGTAGCCATACTGCCTCACAATTAGCTGAACAAGCTGTGACATACTCTGCTTCAGCTGTACTCAGTGCCACATAGGATTCTTCCTGCTAAACCAAGAGATCACACCTAATCCCATACTGAAGCAACATCCTGAAGTACTCTTCCTGTCGATGGCACTGCCTGCCCAATCTGAATCAACATAAAACTCTAGGTTGATCTTCTGATTCGCATTGTACTTGAGTCCATTTTCACAGCAAGGTAAGTATCTAGTCTTAGGTACATCAAGGACCCAATCATCTGATGATACATCATAGCATCAACCGTCTCTAATGAAGCATCACTTAATAGCTTCATGTTCGATGCCATAGGTTTGGTCATGCAGTCCATCATCCTGAACCTCTTCAGGATCTCTACTACATACTTCCTTTGTCCAAGGAATATTCCATCTGCACTCTACCACACCTCCATACCTAGAACAATAGTGCATCGACACATAACAAGAGTATCACTGGTCTTCCGTCTTCAACCTTGAAGCAAAGGTTGGAATCCTATTTACTCTTAGTAAAGCCTAGAGTCATCAGTAATCTTTCCATCCTGTCATACCATGTCGAACCTCAATATATTCTATAGTCACTCCCTCTGAAGCGAAGCATCATACTCCCTCTGTCTTCTGTGCTTCATGCACTGAAAACATTCTGTACCGGAGTGATAAGTAGCTTCCTATGCTACTAATATTCTATGTGACCATCTAGTGTATATACTTGCATCTTCAACCTTGTAGCAAAGGTTAATATCTTCATCAGGCTCATCATGTATGTGTTTAAACTCTTACTGGCTGCAAATGTCTCTTTGTAGTCTAGGCCTTCTTTTCGTGAGAAGCCTCATGCTACGAATCTTGCTTTGTATCCCACGATGTTTCCATCTACTGTAGATGGAACTATGAACTTTTCTTCAGGTCTCGATACTGTGCTCTGACATCATTCTTCTTGAACTGGTCTTCCCTTTCTTCTTGGTAGCTGGAAGGTTCTGCATCAATGATCTCACTGCACTCGTCATATTATTCTTCATTTTGAAATGTTGTCACTTGCTCTTCGGAACAAGTCTTCATTCTTCTTTGCTTGTAGGCGATTATATATGCGGTCTTTCCTATAGGCCAAATGCATTTGTATGGTTAGAACATTTCATAAGGAATATTCATACTGGCAAATACTTATGCATAAATATATGATCATGCAACTACTTTAGCCAATACAACATTCATCCATATCTCACTGAAACTTTCTAGATGCCTTCCATCTCTACCAGGACAACATTGAGATTGTGCACTAATCCAATATGTCAGCAAAGATGTTTCATTCTAGATAAGTAGCAATGGAGAATTTGTATAGCACCATGAGCTACTTACCCATCACATGCATATTAGTAGTATACTGTCATTAGTGCAAACATCCTATCATGTATAATACAATAACTAAATATAAACAAATGCATAACAAAATAATATCATGAAATGACAATTGAATACTTATCTTTATTTGTTTCGTGGGTAGACTGCTTCTTGATCCTTCATCTTCATCGTCTTCTTCATTCATGGTAGCATCGTTTCTTATCCAAATGACAAGGAGGATAAGAAATTCTTCAAGAGTTGAGTTCTTCATATTCCTCATTGCTTGAGGGATCTTCTTTGGATGGAGAGATATTGATCTTTAGTTGCTCCCATATTCTCTTCTCTTCTTATGATTCAAGCTTCTTCTTCTTCCCAAAGTCTGCTGAAAGTAATCACTTCCTTCTGGCACACATTCCTCACATGAATGAATCCCATGATCCTAGGACGCCATTCAAGGTGGCCATCACCATTTCTGCATTCTTCACTTTTTCTTTTACCGCTTCAAGTTGTTCTTGATTTGAGAGACTCTTATGACTGCATGGTCTATGCATTCTGGATCTTCACATTCTTCAATTGGTTTCTTAAGGTCATATTCTAATTTTTGTTCTTCCCTTCAAATAGCTTTGCTTGCAATAGGTAGTGCTCTGTAATGCACATGTGCAAGCCTTCTATTCCAAATCTCATTTGGCTCTACTATGTCATGGATCAAGGCTTGTTCTGGATGGCCCTTCAATTTTTACAAACCTCCTTATTGTTCTCCAATAACTACCGCATCATCGATAGTCTTTCCTTTTGGCCACATGATGACTTTACCATCTATGAATGCAACCCGCATTCCTTTTGCATCAATGCTGAAATGGAGAGAAGGTTCTTCTTGAGTCCTGGAACAAACAATACTTCTTTCATTGTTAGAGACTTACCAGAGTCTAGCTTGTATGAAGATTCCCCACTACCTTTTATTGGATATTGGTAGTTATCTCCTAGTTTCACCTTGTGAGGTGATTCATGTTCTGATAGTCTTACAAAGGATTCCTTGAATCCCGTCATAAGTTTGGAAGCCCCACTGTCTATAAGCCAATCATCACTTCCATGAGAAATGTTACCTGTGAGAGCTGATATCAGAGCATATTCATCCTCACTTGAAGAATATTCACTTTCATATATGGATCTCTTTCTGGATGGTTCATCATCCTCTACAGCATGAGCATGATGTCTTCTTTGGCCTTGACCAAGTTCTTCTTGTGAAAGGCTTCTAACCTCGTCTCCCTCTGAAACTGGAACCTCTATACTTATGTAGGTGTCCAATCCATTTTCTTCAGAGAGATCATATACTTCTAGGCTTGGAAGTTGTCAACTTCACCAAGCTTATCATCAAGCTGATGTGATATATCAAATTGAAATGAGAACCTCAACTGGAAATAGCAAAGGATTAGATCTTACCGATTTGAGGTATCCGTCCTTGTCCCGGAGTTCGCTGATCTAGGGTTTGTCACAGAAACCCTAATTTTAAAAACTTGGAATATTTCAGATCTGATTGGACAAATAGATAGATCTCTTCAAATGGAGCTGTCCAATGTACTCGTTTTCTGAAAACAGTGGAGGGAAGCTCCCGGAACAGGAAGCCCTAATTTTCAATTTCTTCTACAGAAATGCCTGTTACTGTTTCTGTGATATCTCTGAAATTAATGCTCCTCTATGTCTGAAATTTCATACTGAGGTAACCTCGCATGTCCCTGATCCAAAACCATAGGTTTCATCAGAATTTGTTTCACCATTTGGGATTTATGATCCTTTTTCCAAGGTGACCTGTTACAAGACTGTTCAGAACAGAGAAGTTGTACGGCATGCGACGTGTCACTGGTTCATCTTCTGAGTCTGATATTCATACCACTGAAATTAAATTCCGTGCCCTTTCTGGAACATTTCAGTAATTCAATTTGGACCTTTGTAGCTCAAGATATTGCAGATCTCCCCAGATGTCCTGTTTAGGGATGAATTCTGGAAGGCGCTGGAACCCTAACTTGGAGAGATCATATCTCCTGGAATAAAGCGAATCTGAGTCTAATTTTTGGACACCGACTTCAAAATGATTTTATATTAGGACCCTGAAATTTGCAGATCCTTAAACTTCGCCAATCGCAAAATACAGTGACTGTACCAAAACTTAGCAGTTTTAGTATTTAGGGTTTCTTTAGCTCAGGGTCAAACTAGGGTTTGACTTTCCCAGAGTTTCACCCAACCAAATTTCTTGATCCATGTCTCTAAAATTTGGTTTTGATGAGGAGAAAAATCCTATGTAGGTCTCACTCAAAAATTTCTCTTCTGTAGAAAGCCCTAATTTTCGCATCGAAGACTAAAAATGCTCGGAATCAAATTTCGCTGCGATAGAAAAATGCACCCTTCAATGGAGAGTCATCCTAGCATACTTTTTCTGAAAATCTGTGGAGGGAGACCCAAAAAGTAAGAATACCTAGCTTCTGTAGTTGCATAATGTGTTCTTCTTAGGTTAGCTCTGATACCATGTTAGTTTTTCAACATTTAAGCTAGCATTATGTTAGGATCTTTTCACTGAGAGAATAACAAGCACATCAATAACATAAGCACATCACAAGAGACAAGAGACACAAAGAGTTTTGATCGGGGAAACCATAAATGGAGAAAACCCCACAACTTCCTCTAAGATAGTATCACCACAAGATGTAAAACCCAAAAATAGAAAGATGCACTCCAACAGCAGCAGTCTTCTTGTCCCAGTATATTTCCTTCTCCACTAGTGCGCCACACTTGAGAGAGCAAGTGATTTATTTCACAAGTGATAAATAGAGATACTCTCACTCTCTATTTATATTCATCCGTTCACTTGAATTGCATTTTCACATGTAGGCTCAACCTAACAATTACTACTCGAGCCTACACCTTAATTAGTGTATAATAACTCAAGTGCCCCAAAACTGTGGGGACTTACCTAATGACTTGACATGACTTGTTTACATTATTAATCTTCCCGATCGGAACATCGGGGCATGATCACATGAATAAAATACATAATAGAAACATCTCAGAATAAACATCGGGTTACAATACATAAGATACATAGAAGAATACATTCCGAAGTTACATATACATCAACACAATATTGGTACTATTTTTCATATTTAAATAAAGAGAACCTCAAATGGAAATATAGGATATAATACTTACCAGTTTGAGGAACTTTTCTCGAACCAACTTCAGGATGATTTAGGGTTTGGATAGGAAATCCTAATTTTCCAACTGTGATCACTTGTAGACATAAGAGGAGGAAAAGATGTGCCTCCCCAAGGAGAGATACACTGTATCTTTATTTTTTGGAGTTTGAGGATAGAACCTTGAAAAATATGATTCCCTAGTTTCTCCCGACAGTAGTGATAGGTCAAAAAGTGAATATCCTCATAATAAAAAACTCCTTCGACAGAAACATGCAAACTTCTATGGCAAGTTGCATGGACCTTGTTTTCCATATGATATATGGAGGAAGGTATCTAGAATTGTAAACCCTATCTTTTCAGATTACTGGATGAACTGCTGCACAATGTCTTCTTTCAGGTTAGATCTGATACCATGTTAAGGTTTTAATATTTGTTATACCAAAACAAAAGGATTTTTGAAAGAATAAAAAGCACAATAGAACAAAAGAGAACACATATATTTGTCTTGGAAAAACCTTGTGGGGAAAAACCTAGCAAAAGTTCCTCTATATACACTTCAACCAAGAACAATGTAAGACCCAATAACAAGACTAGAATATTTCCTCTCCTCCAGATGGACTATCTCTTCTCTGTCTAGCACAACTACTTGAGTGTTATACTTGTACATATGAGGGAGGCACCTCTCCTATTTATACATATCAGATGTGAGGCCTAATAACCCAACTAGGGCTAGTTCTCCTTGCTTCCAGGATGACTTGCCTTGGAGGACTCAAAAATACATTTTAATAATACTTTAGTGGGTACTACTGACCCCAATTACAATAGAGTATTTACCTCAACAATTTAAATGATCAATTACATCAATGACATCCCTAATCAGAGGAACAACATCTCTAAAAGGGGTATAACAATAATAATACAAAATAGAATATCTTCCTCAGTTACATTTCTTTAACATATTCTAATGTTGAATTCTGGTTTGACTTGATTTGTAGTCATCTTCTAATTAAACAACTTTATCAATCTTATGTCTCTAAATTTGACTCTTTTTTCTACTTTATATGACATTTCATATATATCAATTATTATTTTATTAGTTGATTCTTTGGTTTCCCACTAATGTTTGATTGTGTAATTTTTTTCTTAGAGAAATAAATTCACTTGACACTCCTCCATCCTCCCTAGGCATTGCACCTTACCAGAAAGAGTCAAACCAACCAAGTTATCCCTTGTAGATATTTTCTCTTAGCCAACTAAATGATTTTCTATCTAAGGATTGTTTCGAGACATATGCAAAGATATTAGTTTGTAACTCCAATATTTCAATATAACAAAATTTCTTTCATGGTTGTATTTTGTTGATGTTAAAATGATTTGTCCCTTTTATATGTGATGTTAATTTGACTATGCGTTTGTAAATTTTTGTTCTAGTCATTCAAAACAACATGCATCAAGACATGAAGACCACAAATAGATCATAAAGCAATTGAACTTATAGAACAATGATTCGCTCAGGATGGTTGGCCAGAATATAGTAATGGAAATATTGGTTGATGTATAGGGAGGAAAGATTGAAAACACCAAACTTGGTTAAACCACTTATACTATGAAATGATAAATTTATACTAAGAATGAGAATTGTAGCCATAAAACAATGATTTATGCATAAAAAACACCAAAAACACCCCCAAATAGAAATAGAAAAGTGTTGATACTAGTATATATGTTTTTTTTCAAAGTTAAAAATAGAGACATTGCCTAAACATCCCATACTGTTGTTAACAAACACTTTAAAATCAACCCCTTAATTTGAAAAAGTTTTTTTTTCTCCAAAATATAAATTACAACTTATTTGAGACTTGCATATTAAACAAGCAAAAATATGTCATAAATAATTTGACCACTCTAACCATATAAAATCAAACAAATTATGATGTGATTCATAATGAAATCATATATTAGATCATACAAAAATAAATGATTCATATAAATATTCAAAATCTCCTTTAGAGTTTCAATTACAAACATCATACTAATAAAAACATCTAAAATGTTTCATTTGAAATTATTGAAATTCATCCATGGATTCTGACACCCCATAGGAATCTACATTTTATGCAGATAAAGGATTGGACGAAGATGTAGATGACCCATATCCTTCTATATTATTAATGAGTGCACCATATCAATCTACATCTATGACCATCATTTTAGATGTCATATTCCATTTGGATCTACGACTTGGTTTAGTAGACTCCCATCTTGCAACTTCTTCTTTTGGCAGCAACTTCTTGATAGTATCCATAGTCTTGGAGAAAAGAGTGTCTTTATTTTTCAACTTGAAATCATAAACAATTATATCAAATTCCTTTAGTTTCAAGATGTCAATGCGGTGATGATTTATTTTTTGACCCTTTTGTTTTCTCTTTTTGCAAACCATTTTGTCAACCACCATCTATGCCTTATACACACCATCAAATGGGTGTGTATCTATTGCATAGCAATGTACTTCTATTGATACTACTTATTCATATTATTTATTGACCTTCATAGCTTTTGCAATCCAGAATGGATAATCACGTGCATCATCTGTAGCTAAAACTGAAATCATGCAACCCTCCTTGATATCTTGTATTGATCCCCTGTAAAGGTCTTCCATCACTCGACGCTTTGCATATGATATTGTAGAGCCAATATACATATCTCTTTCCTCTACTTGAGAAAACTCAACACCTCAAGGTTCAACATTTGTTTCCTCATTTTCATTTGATACTCTTTGTGCCCAAGTAAATGTAGACTTCAAATATATATATCTCCATTTGTATATTTTGAAATGATGCCACTCTGCTCCATGAAAAAAGACTCCCACCAAACAAAATCAACAACATCAAAGTACTCATATGTATCTTTGATATACTTTTTGATTTCTTCCAAGCATTGATAAGAATCAACATCTCTGCTATGTCTCCTTGAATTATGAATCTCTACAGATGATTGCAATAACAATAAAATTGAAGCATACATTTGATGATTTGGGATGAATTTCTGAAATTCCAAACCTAATGAAGGCCCCCATTCTATGCTAGTTGAGTACTTCTTAGCCCACAATAGTGTTTTTCCATCAATATTTTTTATACGAAATTGATGTTGAAAGCTAATGTCATCAAGTTTTTCAATGCACCTTTCTTCACCATGTGATCCAAAAATAAATCTATGCATGTCAACAATTTCTTCCAATGTTTGTACAACAGGCTCTGGATGCCATACTTTCCTTACAATTTCAATCAATGATGGTAGGATCCTGACATTCTTCCTCCTCAATTTCCTTTCAATGGCTAAAAATTTGATCAATATGATTGTGTGTATTCCCTACAAGAAGGAAATCAACTTTTTCCTTTTTAAAAATTCCCAATTCAACAAGTATGTTTAGACATGCAAACATGACCTAATTTTTGTTTACTCGGCTTGTGTTGTCCAATTGCAGATATAGAACTTCAGGAAGATCACCAGACCAATCAGAAAGGACATGATGGATGATGGTGATGGTCAAATTTGCATCTTTGTGAATATTTGGAGATGTAAAGTAAACCTTGGAAACATGAGCAGAACAATAGTTTGCTCACACAAATAATCACCAAAATACTTGGAAGATTAAATAAGCCACAAGAATGGAATATAATATTAAAGATATAATATATAATATAATATTTGTTTACAATGATAATGGACCAATATAAATAGGTCCTTATGGTTAATATCCACCCAAACGATGTGTCTCTTAATCACCCTAATTATTAATTATTATGTTCATAACATTGCCTCGCTCTTAGAAAGGATTTGTCCTCAAATCCTTATAATGTTGTTGCATCGTTCCTTGTGATGTCTTCGCTGATGAAACATGTCGATACATGATTCTAAGTGTATACCATAACTTCCAATATGTTGGTGTATCAATCCATCCCAAATTGATTTGTTGTTGACTGTTGGGATTCCCTTCTGATATGTCATCAAGAGATTTGATCACATTAGTACCGTTATCTTTAAAAATTCCCCCCTTTTTAGGATATCAGATTTTATGATTGGGGTGTCAATAGAGAATTTTCACAATGTCATTTTATTTTACGAGTGTCATTTTTTGAGCATTTATCTGAGATGAAATTTGTATTTTCATCCCTTGAAGTTTTAATGTTTTGTTTTGTATCTTTTGCAACCTATTTTCAAACTACATGTTGTCATTTTGAAAATTCTTAATCAATCTTACTTGTGATTTTCTATCATCTTTAGACTTCTTAAGTTGTTCCTTAAGATCTTCGTTATGATTTCTGATGCATCTTTTTTCTTCTTGCTTGTTTAGAAGTTTTCCTTCAATGTCTTCTGTAGAGTGTTCTCCCTTTCGACTGTTTTTGAAATTCTTAATTTTCGTGACTAACATCTTATTATGGTTCTTTAATCTAAAAATTTATTTGGAATTGTTGGATAATTATTTATTACTTTTTGTGATATCTAACTCGTGTTCGTTTTTTGAGTTATCATTTTGTTGTTGAAGAACTTTTATCTGTTGTCGACATTGGTCGATTTCTGATTCTTGATCTTCTAATCTCTTTCATATTTGCGTCAGTTCTTCATCCTTGTTGTTAACTATTTTTTTCAAGCGTATCATTTCTTCTTTGTAATCTTTTATTTCTTTCTTTGTATCTTGATTTTTTAATCTATGATTTAAATAAGTTTTGTCTTTTAATTCCTCGATTTGCGTAGATAATTTTTCTATATGATTTGTTTGGTCAAATTTTTTTTGTTCCTTGAACCTTTCTTGAATCTCATGTAGTTTAATCAATACTTCCAATTTTATATTCAAGTCACATAGATCTTCATTGTCTCTTTGATAACGCCTTAACTTTGTTCCCAATTTTTGTATTTCTAGTTGCAAACAACCTTCCATGGTATTTGAATTCTTTGATGATAGATAGTCGTTCTTATGACTTTGAATTATTTGATGAGCCTTCAATAGGATTTGACTTATTCGAAGGTTCTTCCTTTGATTTTAACTTTGTCGGCAACAATTTGTCTTCATTTGACTACTATTTTAACTTTGACTTCTTTTCTTCTAAAAAATTATTTGTGGATTGTGTGTAGAGTGGGTGGTTGGGAAGAAATAATTTTACCCTCCCCACCCAAGTTGAAATCTTGGGGATTAACCTTTATAAAAAATAAATATTAATGTAATGGTTTTTTTATAATAAAAAAACCAACTGTGGCTTCATAATACAATCCTTTTTTATTTATTTTTACTTCTGACTCTTTTTTTTTCGAGTAAGGTGAAAGACCTGAATTTAAGGAAACCTTGAAAATTTTTGAATCAAGCTAGAATCAGATTCACTTTTATACCAAATGAGCTGAACAATAGTTTTCTCATAGAAATAATCACCAAAATTCCTGGAATATTTAATAAGCCATAAGAATGGAGAATAATATTAAATATATAATAGATGATAGAATAATTGTTTACAATGATAAGGGACCTGTATAAATAGGTCCTCATGGTGACTATCCACCTAAAAGAGGCGTGTCTTAATCATCCTAACTATTAATTATTACTTATTATGTTCATAACAAAAAAATTCACCATTAAAAGCCAATACATCCAACCAAGTGAAACTGAATAAACTTTTCCTCCTTTAAATTCTTTGGAAGACAGACAAAATGTGGCAAGAGTGTTTTTTTCTAAGCCATGCCCTCAATTATCAAACCCATATACTTATGTGGAGCATCATAGCACTTCTTGTGATGTTTGTACAACTTTTTACATTCATTTGATTGTTGATTGCGATGTTCTTGCAGTAAATTGATTATGGAATATACAAACAACATACAAAATATTGATAACTAGTTTTCATAATTGACATTTCTAAAAAATAAACAATTTTGTAAACATACATCTTTCTATCCCTTCTTTATTAAAGAGAAGAACATAAAATGAAAATCCCCATCATTGACCTCTTTGGAACACAAACGTTGTTGAACTTATTTTTCCATACTCTAGTGAAATATTTATGTTTGATGAAGTTTTCATTTCCTTGACCACCTTGAACATAATCCTTGTATAAGTTGTATATTTCCTGCCTTGTAAAATGATCTAGAATGTATTTGTTTATTTGGAATTTTCTCTCCATGCTTGGAAAAGAAATCATGCATCCATGATATTGAAATGTGTGTTAATGGTCCAGTGATTTGTCCCTAATAATCGTCAGAATAAAATGTTGGATCCTTTTCTAGTATTTTTTGGATTCTTGATAATCTAAGATTAAAAATTGAGTGAATCCTTTTGAATGCCCTTCTACAAAGAAGAACATTTCCAACGTGATAATCATAACCTGTCCTTGCAGAAATAATACACCCCACTAAATATGAATTTTGCATACTTTTGTTCATTAATAAATACACATTCCTTTTCTCCAAGGTATAATTTTATCCTATACCCTTCAAACAAGTGTTGTGGAAACACTCACTCAAAATCAAATGAGAAATGGAGCTTGGAATCATGAGAGATTCTTTCTTAGACCTTGTATAACTTGAATGCTTTGGATTGACATAAAAGGGTCTATCCCTACACTTAATCCTACTCATTGTTAGATTGTGTCTCTGCTTTTCCTGGACCATTATGTCTGCATCAACAACCTCATTATAATGAATGTTTTTATTGTGAGCAATATGACCCCCCTGATTGAAAATATGATCATGAAATTTAGTATGAAAATGATTATCATGATTAGTAATAAGTTAATCACTTGCAGATAGATCAATGTGACCATAAAAACTATTGGTGCCACTAAATTCTTCACTGAAAGGGAACTCTTGAGATTAAAGATTGACATCATTGGTGCTTGTAACATCCTTACTTGGAGGAAAATAATTGTCTTCATTATTGGTGGCTTCATCAACAACATAATCATCATCGATGACATTGAAATCATCGCTTCAAGGAATATCATCATCGATTCCATTGAAATATTCATTTGGACTAAAGTCAAAATCGATACCATTGAAATCCTTGATTGGAGGAAAGTTATCATCGGTGTCAAGAAAATACTTGCTTGGAGGAAAATCATCATTAGTGCCATTGACACCCTCGCTTAGAGGTAACTCATCATCTATGCCATTGAAATCCTCTCTTAGAGGAAAATCATCATCACTTCCATTAATATCCTCGCTTGTTGGTAAACCATCATTTGTTCCATTGAAATCCTTGCTACAAAAAAAAGCATCATCACTGCCATTGATATCCTTAATTGGTGATAACTCATTATTGATGCCATATAAATCCTCGCTTGGAGGAAACTCATCATCAGTTTCATTGAAATACTCGCTTGGAGGAAAATCATCTTCACCATTATTTATTTCTTTGTGCTCGCCAAAATCATCATCTGTCCCATTAAAATTCTCACTTGGAGGAAAATTATCACTAGTCCCATTAAAATATCCACTGGGAGGAAAATAATCATTTTTCCCATTAAAAGAATTGTATCTAATATTAGAATTATCATTGGTCCTATTAAAATCCTTGGTTGAAGGAAAATAATCTATTCCATTAGAATCATTGCTATGAATAAATCCACCATCATTATTAGTGCAGACATGCTCAACAAATTCATCATTAGTCCCATACAAATCCTCGCTTTGAGGACAATCATCATTGGTGCCTTGAAAATCCTCGCTTGGAGGATAATTGTCATAATATTGCTTATTGTATTTAGGATCCCCACTTGGAGGAAGATATTCATCATCATCATCATCATCATCATCACCATCACATTGTTTTCCTTCATTACTGGTGTCTTCAAAATATTCAAAATTATGAAGTTCTTGAACAACATGTTTGATTACATTGCTTGCACTGTCGGTATCTTGGCTAGATGAACAATACAAATTTTCATTGACATTGGAATTTAATTTAGATGAGTCCATGACTTCTCAGTAAAAGATAGAATTATAGAAACATATTAATATATAAGACAATCAACTTTTACCATAGACCTCACCAAAAAATAGAATGGTGCAATGCTAATGAACCATCTTATAGCTATGAGAATGGAATTTCCCCTCCAAAAAATTCCATCCAAAACTTACATCAAAACGTTTCATTCAAATTTTTTCCATCCAAAATTTCACACCTAAAATATAGCACACATTTTAAGCACATTCATAAAACTAGTAAAAAAAAATTATGATATAAAAAACTATGAAATAATATATTAAATAATTACATATTTATATCCCCATACATATAAACCCAATGAAGTTTCGTGTAAAATATTTTATATACAATATCTAATAAAGTAATGGTTATTTACATTTTATTTTAATCCCACAATCGTAAAATAAGTAATGTTAAACCTAATCTAGGCTATATAAACCATTTATTTTTCCTACTATTAGTCAAAGAATTTGGAGAATTTTATTAACAATTTCAAGGTTAGTTCTTTTTTCCATTTCTACTAACAATTTCAATAAAACCTGTAACCCACCCAACATTACAATAATTTTTTTTTTTTTTTAATCCCTAACACCCTGACCTCCCCCCACAACAATACATAAAAACAAATTAAAAAAATTAAAACACACCCCCCACAACATTATAAAAAACAAATTAAAATAAAACACCCCTCGTAAACCCCCCAACAACACTACATTAATAAATAAATAAAAATTCTAAAGCCTCCCTATCCCCCCTTAACCCCTCTAGAACAAAACATTAAAAAAAAATTCAAACATATAAAACACCCTCACCCCTACTAACTCCATAAACTCCCTAACAAGATTACATTTAAAAAAATTAAAATAAACTCTAAACATCTCCCTATCCCCCTTAACCTATCCAAAAGAATACATTTAAAAAATAAAAATAAAAATATTAAACACCCCTCCCCTCATACTAACCCCCTAAAACTTAACAACA
>LPNX011017183.1:171680-196184 GCA_001517045.1 Pseudotsuga menziesii | reverse complement strand
CCCCCGCTCTTTGTCACTCCTGTATCTCTCTTCCCTTCCCCAACGACACTCCCCACAGATTGCTCTTCCCACAACTGACCCTCCTCCCCCTCCGACTTCCTTGCCCCCTCCCTTTTTTTCCCTACACCTCCCTTCCCCTCCCCCATCCTCCACCCTCCTCCGCAATTATTGTTTTGGAGCTCTTCCACCTTAGGCATCAAAGGGACACCCCTCACTAGTGGCATGATTATGAGAATCATGCCATAAGTGAGGGGTGGAACTTTGGCACCCAAGGGAGAAGATCTCCACTCCCTCCTCGTCCTCCTACATTGCTCCCTCCTCTTCCCCTGTGTGCCCCTCCACATACCCGCCTCTCCACTTCCCCTTCCCTCCCTTCCCCCACGTGGCTCAACCTCCCCGTCACTCCCATCTCCCTCCTCCCCTGCGCACCCCTCCCTCTACCCATTGCTCCACTTCCAATTCCCTCTTTTCTCCCACGCAGATCCACCTCTCCGCCACTCCCATCTCCCTCTTCCCTCCTCCTTGCTCTACCTGTCCCTTTCTCCCTCACCCCATACCCCTCCCTTCACCATGGCCAACCCTCCTCCCCCCTCCATATTCTTCGCCATCATGTTGGGTGGAGATCCGCTCCCTTGGGCGTCAAAGGGTTGCCACTCACTTGTGACATGATTCTCTTCCTCCCTTTCCCTCCACCGTCCTTCCCCTCCCTCCTCCACCTCTTTTGTCATCACGTTGGGTGGAGTTTCGCTCCCTTTAGTGATAAAGGGTCTCCACTCAGAATAACATCGTGAGTGAGGGGTGACCCTTTGGATCCCAATGAAGTGGAGCTCTAGCCAACCCGATGGAGAAGGAGGTGGAGGGGGGAGGGAAAGGGAGTCAGAGGGGGAGGAGGGGGGAAGGAAAGGTAGGTGAAGGAGGAGGAGGGTCATCCATGGGGAAGGGAGGGGCTGGGGGTGGAGGATGTGATGGGGGAGAAGGGATGGGTGGAGGATGGTTGAGGGAGGAGGATATGGGAGCGACGGGGAGGTGGATCCACATGAGGGAAGGGAGGGAAGGGGAAGTGGAGCGGTGGAGTGGAGGAGGGAGGAGGTCAAGGGGAGTGGAGGAAGGGAGCCGCATGGGGGAGGAGAAGGGAGTGCTAGGGGAGGAGGAGAAGGGAGCACCAAGGGGAAGGGAGGAGGGAGGAGATGGTGGGGCATGGGGGATGGGAGCCGCGGGGTAGAGGAGAAGGGAGTGATGGGGAGGGGGGAGGGGGAAGAAACAGGGGAGAGGGGAGGGGAGAATAGGTGTGGGGAGGGGGAGGGATATTTTTATTTATTTTTTCAATCATTTTTTTGGGGGGTGGAGTTAGGGGGGGTCAATTTTTTTAAAATGTTTTTTTAATATAATGTTTTTTTTCGGGGGAGATAGGGTGGGTTTTATTTTATTTTTAAATGTAATGTTGGAGAGGGTTTAAGGAGTTAGGGGGTGTTTTTTTTTAATTTAATGTTGGGGAGGGTTTAGTGAGTTAGGGGGTTGTTTTTAATTTCTTTTAATGTGATGTTAATCGGGGTTTAGGTGGTTGGGTGGGGGTTTAATTTTAAATAAATAAATAAAAATAATAATAATGTAATGTTAGGGGATATGTTAGGGGGGTGGAGGGGTTTTAATATATATATATATATATATATATATATATATATATAATGTCCATTTTTTAATTTTTTACCAAAATTCCCAATTTTCCCATTTTTTTTCAATTTTGGCTCTTGTCTAGTTTTAGTGTCTTGGTCTCCAAATCAACCCAATTGCTCCCAAATATTCAGAGAAGGTGTATTAATGATATAATAAATTAATTATAATGTTCATGGGTGTATTATGGCCTTCAAATTACTTCTGAAAGTCTATATAAAATTCTAAATAAGATAGATGCTTTAACTAGCAATTTTGGGGCTCAAATCCCTCCCGGTTAATTGTCGGAATGACTTCCAAAATGTACAAAAACTCACTCAAATGATAAAATTGAAGCAGGATATGTGTATAAGACATATTAGAGACTGATATGTAGAACCAATTGAACTCCCATGGCTGTTATCACTTCTTTCAATCAGATGTAAAAAACTAGTTTTGGACCCTTGGGGAAATGAGGTGTAGTTTGCCCCAAATGCTATGAAATTCGACCCAATGGCCAAAAATTCTCAGTTAATGAAAATGAAACCAATAATATAATTTAATTACATTCCATTTATTCATAAATCATCAATATTTCATACATCTATTTAAATCCATCAAGATTACAAGAGTTTACAACAAGGTAGTGGGGAAATGGCACTGTTTCTTCATTATTGAGCAATAATACATGGAATTTAATGGTATTTTTACCTGATATATTTATTAAATTAAATAACAGAGCATATACATAAGAATACAAAATACTGAAGCAATATAATCTTGCTTAAAGAGGTGAATAGCTCACCAAGTGTGCCTCACTCCATAGAGCTAAAATATGGTGGGAAAACTTGAGATGGAAGGAAGAACAAGATGACTTTGATGTGTCCACGAGCTGCTGTAGATTGCACCTATAAATTATTAATAAATTTAAGCTACTTTAAATACTTGGGTGGCCTCTCCAAACACCAACTAGGATGGGAATCTTTCACCCTCGAAATTGGCTAAGAAATGAACTAGTCTTCCACTAGCTCTCTCTCTTCTCAATAGAAAATTTCACAAATGATCAAAAGGTTTTTCTCATGGATTATCCATATATTTTATAAAAATTATTTGTCTTCTAAGGTTCCAAATCCATCCATTAACCAAATCCAAGTCGAATTTGTGTGGCTTCTCATGCTATGCCATGTGGCCTCTCTCTTCACCTTCCCTCTTCTCCCAAATTGGAGTAGGAGGCTCTTGGCCTTATTGAGCTCCCAAATTAGACCCCTAAGATGCTCTATTTAGGCCTAACATGTCAGTATGCCAGTATGTCAGCCTTTATATCTGACTTGTGTCATAACTGTCATAGAATCTCCATCATTGGTGTCATAGATGTAATAAATGTAAAGGGAATCTAGCCAAGTGTCCATGAAACTCCCATTTGGATCTTCCTCTCCCATGTAAGTTACAATTAATCCCAACTTATAACTATTAAGTTTATGGAAAATTATATAAACCTCATAATCCATCCCAAAACATTAGTCTTCCCATAGATTCGAAACCACAAGAGGAGGATGCCATTTAACATAGGAATTCTAGCTTGAGTGGGCCCCATAGTCTCCATGTGTCTCCATTTTCCATAGAAATTTCATTATTCACTTGAATTAATTTAATTAACTCCATTAAATAAATATTTATTCCTTCTAATGTCTAAACACCATTTATTAGCTCCCTTATTAACTCCCCAATGTTTCCACCCAACCTAGGGAACTAGTAGGATTGATGGAATTTTCCCGCTATGAAATTATTTGAATGGGGGCATTACAGTCATCCCCACCCAATATTGCTTGTCCTCAAGAAATTTCAGATTTGTATGATGCAAAATATTCTCCTCTTCCCATGTGGCATCTTCACTTGGTAGATCCTTCCATTGCACCAAGTATTCTTTGATTGTTCTGCTCCTCAAGGCTTCTCTCCCTTGTCTTCAAAATTTTTTCCCAAATAAGTGTGATTTGTCCTTCATCATCAAAAGGAGGGAGTGTATCTGAAATGAAAATTTTCTGACCAATAGGTTTCTTGAGACAAGAAACATGAAATACATTATGAATTTTACTCCATTTCGGAAGTTCCAACTCATATGCTACTTCTCCAATTTTTCGGATTACCTTGTAGGGCCCATAGTATCTTGGCTTTAGATTTTCTGCTCCATTTATTTTGAGGGATGTTTGTTTGTATGGATGCAACCTCAAATACACTAAATCATAAACCTGAAAGGTAATTTCCTCTCTATTTTTATCGGCATATTGTTTTTGCTGATTTTGGGTAACCTACAAATTGTCTTTTAAAAGCTTTAAATTTTCTTGGCTTTATTCCACCCAATATTTAGCTTTTGGAGCTCTACTATCAACAAATATCATATCATAAAATGTAAGGGAATCATAACCATATAATTCTCTGAAAGGAGACATCCCTATTGACATGTGAAAGGTAGTTTTGTAGAAAAACTCACCCAAGTGTAGCCATTTGGTCCAAGCTTTTTGCTGTTCTACCACATAGTTTCGAAGGTACCCTTCCAACCATTTATTCACCCTATATATTTTTCCATGAGTTTGTGGATGGTAGATTTTACTTGGATTCAATTGAGTGCCCACCAATCTCAAAATTTCTTGCCGAAAAGCACTCATGAATCTACCATCTGTATCACTCACAATGCTCTTGGGGAGCCCATGTAGTCTGAAGATTTATTTGAAAAAATATCAGCCACTTGTGCAGCACTAAAAGAGGATGTAACAAAAAATAAATGAGAAAAAATAGTCAATCTATCCACTACCACATATATGCAATCCTTGCCCAAATATTTGGGCAAACCGGTGATGAAATCCATCAATATACCTTCCCATTTTTGTTTCGGAATGGGAAATGGTTGTAATAAACCAGCGGGGTGTGTAAGTTATGATTTTTTTTCTAACATACCTTAAATTAATTCACATAATTCCGAACATCTTCCTTCATCCCCTTCCAATAGAACCTTTGCCTTAGTTTCCTATAGGTTTTGAAGATCCCTGGATGACCTGCTAGTGGGGAATCATGTGCTTCCTGCAAAACTTTGTACTTAAGCTTTGAATATCGAACAAAATAAATTATTCCCTTATAATATATCAGCCCATTCAAAATTCTGTAGTTATCATATCCCATGAGTTCATCTAATACATCACAGGAAAACTTATCTTTGGCCTATTCAACTAGTAGCATGTCTTTCCAATTTTTAGCAATGTCCATAAGAGAAAAAGAAGGTCTCGAGATAATGCATCTTCTACAATGTTATTATTTCCTTTCACATATTCAATATCAAAATCATAATCTTGGATATTTCTTACCCACTTTTGTTGCCTTTCATTTAGATCCTTTTGGGTAAGGAAGTGTCTTAGACTATTGTGGTCAGTTTTCACCACAAAATTGTTTCCTGCCAACTATTGTTGGAATTTGGCCAAGGAATGCATGATGGAAAAAATATATTTGACATATATTGAGTAAATATTTTCATGAGGATGCAAATTTCTGCTCTCAAAGGCTATATGGTGTTGGCCTTGCTTTAGGACAGCCCCTACTCCTTCACCTGAGGCATCACATTCAACAACAAAAGGATTAGAAAGATCAGGTAATTCAAGTATGGGACAACTAATAATTACCTCTTTCATTTTTTGGAAGGCCTTTTCAGCCTCTTCATTCCACTTGAAAGAATCCTTCTTAGTCAAATCAGTGAGTGGAGAAGTCAACTTGGAGAATCCTTTCACAAACTTGCTGTAGTATGTACATATTCCAATGAAGCCTCTTAATTTTGTGATGTTTTTTCATGATGAACATTCTAAGATAGCCTTGATATTTTCCATGTGCACTTTCAATCCATCTTTCCCAATAATTTTCCCAAGATATAATAGTTCTTTCATCCCAAATTCACATTTAGACATCTTAGCATACAAAGACTGTTCTTGCAAAGTTTTCATCACAATCTCTAGGTGTTGCAAGTGCTCTTCCCAAGTTTTACCGTAAATGAGAATATCATCAAAGAAGACTAAAACAAACCTTCTAAGCTTCTTAAAAAAGATTCTATTCATACATGCTTGAAAATTAGCTAGAGGATTAGTCAACACAAATGGCATAACAAGAAACTCAAAGTGACCATAATGACATCGAAAAGCAGTCTTTTGCACATCTTCCTCCTTCATCCAAATATGGTGATAACCAGATCTAAGGTCGATTTTGGAAAAGTACTTAGCTCCAAATAGCTCATCCATGAGCTCATAAATCCTAGGAATAGGATATATATTATTTATGGTCTTCTTGTTCAAAGCTCTAAAGTCTATACACATCCTCAAAGTTCCATCTTTTTTCTTTACCAATACTACTGAAGAAGCATAATGGCTAGAGATTGGTCTAATGAGTCCCAAATATAAGAGTTCTTGAATGGTATTTTCAATCTCATCTCTGAAATTATTGGGATATCTATAAGGTGGTATCTAAATGGGTGAAGTTCCCTCCTCCAAAAAAATGTTATGCTCAACCCCCCTATCAGGTGGTCTACCACGTGGAAGATCTATGAAATTTTTTTCATATTTGTGCAAAAGTGTCTCTATCTCTTTTGGGTGTTTAAAAACTATGGTTTTTGGCTTGGGAGAGGTGATATAACATTCAGAAATCCATTATATATCCCCATGCCTCAATATATATCTCATACTATCGCAATTTACTACTTTTTTTGGGTAAGTGTGTTGCCCTCTCACAACCCTTAGTACCCCTGTTGAATCTTGAAATTTCATCTCAAGAATTTGATAATTTACTGAATGCTATCCTATATAAAACAACCATTGAACTCCCAATACTACATTAGAATCATCAACATCAACCACATAAAAACTATTAACAAAATTATAGTTACCTATGGTGACTTGCAACTTGGGAACCCATGTGTTGCATTGCATTGTGTTGTGACCTGGAATGAAAACTGTGAAGCCATTGAATGGTTCACTAGGTATTTTTATTTTCTTCACCATATTTGAATCAATTAAATTATGTGTATCTCCTCCATCTACCAAAACTGAAGCTCTTTGTCCCAGTACCACACCCGTGCATCGAATAGTGTGATAGCGAGGAACTGTTTAAAGTACTGCCATTTTTGCTTTGTCGGGTGAAGGCTGATTGTATTATTGTTTTTCTTCTTCAGATGCTGTCTCATATGTATCCTCTTGATCTAAAGTTTTCCCCTCTTCATCCATACCCCCTTCATACCCATCATTATCAGAAAATACTTCTATGTATTGAGCCTTTTCTTTAGCACATTTATGCCCCGGTGTCCATGGTTGGAAGCATGTGAAGCATGATATTTTCCTTCAAAGTTCCTCCTTGTTTTTTCCTTATTTCTTATTCTTTTCAAATGTATCCTTTTGCCAAAAATTCTATCAGGTGCATACTTTTTCCAAGGCTTTATTTCAAATTTGAAGTTAGGCTTGGGAGGAAATCTTGTTCTAGGAAGCACATTTTGAAGATCTCTAGTCAAGCTCATTGCATCATTTAAGTTAGTAGGGTTATGGTATTTGAACAAACCTTTTAAGGGATCTACCAAAACTTCAGTGAAAAACAATAATAACCTTCCCATATATACATCATCCACCTTAACTAATAATATTTGGAATTCCAACATACTCAATAGGAGTCCCTACCTGCTTCAATTGTGCTAGTCCTTTGAAAGACAATTCTGGATCTTTTTTCTCAAATCTTTGTAATACCCTGACAATAAATTCCCCATATGTTTAACCTAATCACGATGCAAGTTTTTAAATCCATGGAACCACCATTCATTGGAATCTCCATCCAAGTGCAAAATATCTATTTTTAAAGCATCTTCTTCCACCATTGGATTCAGCTGAAAATACACATCCAATTTTTTCACCCAAGTGTTAGTAGAACTTTGAGGTGAACCATAAAAGGTAGGAAGTGGAACTTTAACTATGGAACAATTCAATTCTTTGTTTTTATGTAGAGACTTATTTTCCTCCTTCTTTTTAATTTTGTTTGCCATGGTGAAGTACTGCTCAAATGTTATATTTCTCCTACACTCTTGATCCAATTTAGCCCATTCTTGTGTCATTGTTTCAATTTCAAATTGAATGTTAGTCTCTTCTTCGGGAATAATAAATTTAGGTGCAGTAGGCCTTGGTGTGCTCTTAAATTCATGGGGTCTATTATGAGGTCCTGTTCTTGAGAATATATGCTCACCCATTGTCTTCTTTTCTTCCGAGTGTAAACCATTGTTGTCTCCTATTACTCCTAATTTGCTTCCAAATTGGATAACCAACAATTCGAATACTTTCATAAGATGATGGTTCATTTTATTGGTTATATAATCAAAGAGAGTTTGTATGAGTTAAATATATTCAATCTTTTCATGATCAGTGGGTCCCTTCCCCTCACTAGTCATCGTTTTAGCAAAATGTCCCTCTTCTTCTACTACTTCTTTTTCAACAAAAACACCTTCAACTTCAGGATCTAAGGGTGGTGGTTTATTTATTTTAATCCTTGTTACTACCATTAGGTTCCAATATCATGCTCTGATACCACTTGTAATGTCCCTTTTTTAATTTTTTACCAAAATGCCCAATTTTCCATTTTTTTCAATTTTGGCTCTTGACTAGTTTTAGTGTCTTGGTCTCCAAATCATCCCAATCGCTCCCAAATATTCAGATAAGGTGTATTAATGATATAATAAATTAATTATAATGTTCAAGGGTGTATTATTTACTTCCAATTACTTCTTCAAGTCTATATCAAATTCTAAATAAGATAGATTCTTTAACTAGCAATTTTGGGGCTCAAATCCCTCCTGAGTAATTGCCGAAATAGCTCCCCGAATGTACAGAAACTCACTCAAATTATCAAATTGAAGCAGGATATGTGTATAATACATTATAATATACTAATATTCATAACAAATATAACTCCCATGGCTTCTATCACTTCTTTCAATCAGATGTAAAAAACTAGTTTTGGACCCTTGGGGAAATGAGGTGTAGTTTGCCCCAAATGCTATGAAATTAGACCCAATGGACACAAATTCTCATTTACTGAATATGAAACCCATAATAACTTAATTAAATTCCATTAACTCATAAATAATCAATATTTCATGCATCCATTCGAATCCATCAAGATTACAAGAGTTTACAACAGGGTAGTGGGGAAATGACACTATTTCTTCATTATTGAGCAATAATACATGATATTTATTGGAATTTAGAACTGAAATATTTATGAAATTAAATAACATATAATATATATCAGAATATAAAATACTGAATCAATATAATCTCCCTCAAAGATGTGAATAGCTCACCAAGTGCGCCTCACTCCATAGAGCTAAAATATGGTGAGAAAACTTGAGATGGAAGGAAGAACAAGATGAAATTGATGTGTCCAAGAGATTATATAGATTGAAAATGTAGCTTATGAATCCATTTATTCTCATTTAAATACCAGGTTTGCCTCTCCAAACACCAACTAGGATGGGAATCTTTCACCCTCGAAATTGGCTAAGGCATGAACTAGTCTTCCACTAGCTCTCTCTCTTCTGAATAGAAAATTTCACAAATGATAAAAAGTTTATTCTCATGGATGATCCCTGTATTTTATAAAAATTATTTGTCTTCTAAGGTTCCAAATCCATATATAAACCAAATCCAAGTCGAATTGGTGTGGCTGCTCATGCTATGCCATGTGGCCTCTCTCTTCACCTTCCCTCTTCTCCCAAATTGGAGTAGGAGCCTCTTGGCCTTCTACAAATCCAAAATTAGACCCATAATATGCTCTATTCAGGGCTTACATGTAATTATTTCATTATTTCAGCCTTCATATCTTACTTTTTTCATAACTATCATAGAATCTCCATCATTGGTGTCATAGATGTCATAATTGTAAGGGGAATCTAGCCAAGTGTCCATGAAACTCCCATTTGGATCTTCATCTCCCATGTAAGTTACAATTCATCCCAAATTAGACCTATGAAGTATATGGACAAGTATATTAACCTCATAATCCATCCCAAAACAATAGGCTTCCCATATATTCGAAATTACAAGAGGAGGATGCCATTTAACATAGGAATTCTAGCTTGAGTGGGCCCCATAGACTCCATGTGTCTCCATTTTCCATAGCCATTTCATTTTTCACTTTAATTCATTTAATTAAATCCATTAAATAAATATTTATTCCTTCTAATGTCTAAACACCATTTATTATCTCCCTTATTAACTCCCCAATGTTTTCACCCAACCTAGGGAACTAGAAGGATTGATGGAATTTTCCCGCTATGCAATTATTTGAATAGGGACATTGCAATATATATATATATATATATATATATATATATATATATATATATATATATACATATATATAATGTAATGTTTTTTGGGGGTTAATAGGGTTTTTTTAATTTTTTTAATTTTCAATGTCATGTTAGTGTTAGGGGGGATAAGTTGGGGAGAGGGGTTAACTTTTTTCAACGTTTTCAAATACAATTTATAGTGACTATTGATGTTGATTTTTTTTTAGTTTATGAATATTTGTTGATTATATTTTAAATTTGTACTTTGTTCGATATAGGGAGACTGACATCGCGAAATATATATGTGAACATTTATGGATCAAGAGCGGTGATGATTGCGTGGAAAAAAAGTTGCCGAGGCATCAAAGAAAGTTGATCCTCAAGATGAAGTTTTAACCTTTGAGGAATTAAAAATCAAGAATTCTAGAGAATAGAAATATGTGACAGAAGAAGACAAAACAAATTATTATCAACATTTGAAGGAAAAATACAAAGGAAAATAAGATATTATTTACTTATATTCTGCTGCATTTCCATATCTTCAATAAGATTACCATTCATTAGGATTTTTGAGAGATATATGTGTGACGTCGAGTACATAAATTGTTTATGCACAATTGGAACAAGCGACTACCTTTGCCAAAATCAGATATTGTTTGAAGGTTTCAAAATATAATGATCAAGAAACTTTCACACCCTTTTGTGAAGGGGTTGTGCATGATATTGAAAGTGGGAGAGTAAGTTTAAATATTGAGATTATTTATAAATTTGTTTTTCTTATAACTTGGATATCATAATGTAATATATTTAATACCATAATTTTCTTATTTAGCAACATTTTTCTAGGTTTCTTTCAAACATGTTGAATGTAATTTATTATACAGAGGAAAATCCTATGGATATTGTTAATGCATCTCTTCAAAAGGGACGTGAATCAAGGAAGCATAAACAAATGTCAAATGTTTGAATTGAAGAAGTAAAATCACAAAGAGGAAAGGGCATCCAACAATTAAATCAGGTACCTTAAAAGGTTACATTTAAATCTTCATCTCTCCCATCTGAACATGTTGAAATTGTTGCCAATAAGGTTGTTACTCCTGCTGGTAAGAGTAAGAATCAATATCGTATAAGAAATATGGATGAGGGTGTTTCAATTCTCGATGAAGGAATTGCTGATTTAGACGAAATCCCTTCAAGATAGAAAATGAGGAGATCTGTTGTTTTTGAATCCAATGTTATCCTTGAATATGAGAGTGAAAATTCTGGGGCAGTAGGGAAATCATTACTCCAGGTGTTGATCTAGATGATGGCATTGTCAAGTCAACATAAAATGTTATTTGATATCGATTGTGGAGAAATAAATTGGTTAACAATGGACATACATTTGGGTTGAATGTGAATTAAATTTATAGACCCACATAAGGGAAATACCAATTTATAATTGGAAAACCACATCATTTGCATATTCACAACTTGAAAGTATTGAAGAGGCACACTCCCTATGCACATGTGGTTGACTACATAGTCATTGTTGACCTGAAAGATGTTCCTACTAAAGATGAATTTGATTGAACAAGAAGTTTTCATTATAAATATTATGTTCTTGAGGGGAATCATTATGCAAAGGAAAGACGAGAGTTGATGCAATGATATCCTAATAATCTTATTTTTGAAGTAGTGAAATGCATTGTTTATGCTGGTTTAACAGATGTAGAAGCAAAGTTGTTGGCATGAGATCATAACAAGAATAGTGAATATAGGATGACTATGACATTTATTCAAAGGGTGAGATTTATCAACAATGAATTTTTGAAAATATGTGGTGGGAATAAATCTAAAGTCGATGCAAGTTTTCAGAAACAATGTTGTATGGAAATATGTATCCCTATTAAAGAGGATAACGTGAAACAAAAAAAAATGTCAAAGGTAGTGATGCATTCAGAGTAGGGAAAATATGGGATTTGATTGAGGACATATTTAGCTTGTGGGAGAATATTGGCCTAAAAAATAAAAAAGTGAAAAGGTAAAGTTGTTCCATGGACTACTGGTAAGACATGTACCGACGTCAAGAATTTTCCAGAAGACATGACTATTACACCTTGGAGAACAATGAAATGTGTGAAAAATGGAACACTAATAGCTACAATATTGTCATGAGAAAATTTAGGTGAATTATCCATGGAGGAAATATGAAATGAAATTGACAAGTAAGTTCATGTTTTTTATGGTACAATGTATTTTTATTGAGTTTAACATTTATGTTATGTTCTAAGTATTTTTTTATATTATTATATATGATTGTAAACGTTATTTATTTTTTCAGTTTTTAGTCACAAGATTTACATCAAAATAAAAGAGGATATGGTTATAATGTTGAATGAGAAGAGTTGGGATGGTGTCAAATGCAACTATCCAGAATCAAGCTCAATAGAAACCTTAATTTTTTTTTGTTGCATTCAAGAAGGTATGTTCATCTATGATACATACTAAATTATTTCTTTGGTAATTCAATTCATTTATACTTTATTACTTATGGAGAAAAAATTCATTTTAAGACGCCAAATATGGGTACAGATGGAGTACCAGATTCCTTAAAAATTCATATCCAAAGAGCCAAAATAGAATGAGAAAGGAGACAACGTCTTGCAACCTTGAACTTGATGATACACTTGATCATTATATTTGGAATGGGATTGACATTGTGAAATATAAAGTCATTTTAGGGTATAGACATTAGAAATTTTTTTCCTAAAAAGGAGTACGCCCTAGTTATTGCAGATATTCGTCATGGATACAATACCCGAAACACTACTTATGCTTGTGAGCCTTATACTTAACAATAATTCAATAAAGTGGTTTTAGGATTTCAAGATGTCACAACATCACCACTATGGAGATTCATTATTTTCCATTCAGACACACAATTGGGGGGGTTGGTGACATCGTTCAAGGGTAAAGCAAAAACAATGAAGCAACTTTATTGGTAATATATTTGCACTATATTATCAAGTTTTTGAATTTATAAATCAATTATATTTATTGATAAGTTAATTTTTTTTTGGTTACAGGAAAAATCCTAATATTCATATCTCCAGTAGTGATCCATTTCTAAATGATATTGAAAACATACATCTTACAACTTGGAAAACGATGATACTTATGCATATCTTTTAATCAATGAAAAGAGTGAAGGAAAATATAGTAAGATGTTGACTTACAATGTCGTGGTTAAAAAATTAACATATGAAGAAAGGGATTTGAAGGAGTGACTGTAAACATCTATCAAAAGCCACAAGTGTTGATTAATTATCTCATAGATACATTTTCAAGAGAAGGAGATTATGTATTAGATTTGTTCTCGGGTTCATGTAAAGTTTTAGATATTACATATGGAAACATAATTCAAGTTTTATTCTTTTTTATTATTCTTCATTTTTTTTTTAAAGTATGCTTCTTTATGTTATTTGACTTGACTTTTTTTTTTGGGTGATTGGGTACAACAATAGCATGCTCCTTATTGAACAGAATAAATTGCATATCCATTGATAATGATCCACTGCAATGAAATTACATTAAGAAATAATTAATGTTATTCAAGGTCTTCTAGATGAATTGCAAGAAGTTGGTTTGAAGAAAGCAGAGTTTAGTGAAACAATTATGCTGAAGATGTCAAAAGAGCCTCAACCCCCATTAGGAGGGATGTTTGGAAAGGATCAATTTGGGAATCTCACAGACATAGAAGACCCAATGGAAGAGGGCATTGATGTCCCTAAGGAAAGATAAGCTCCAGAAAATTCCAATTTCGATGAAGAATTTGGTGTGCATGATATTGTTGATTAGTTTCACGACTTGAAGAAAATGTTAAATTTCGACAAATTTTTGATAATATATATTAGTAATTTTTGAATTTTAGACTTTATATGAATATATGATCCACTACAATGCAATTACATCAAGCAACGAATTAATGTTATTCAAGTTATTCGAGATGAATTGAAAGAAGTTGGTTTGAAGAAAGGAGAGTTTAGTAAAACACTTGTGGTGAAGATGTCAGAAGAGCCTCAACCCCCATTAGGATGGATGTTTGGAAAGGAGCACTTTGGGCATCTTGAAAACATAGAATACCCAATGGAAGAGGGCATTGATGTCCCTAAGTAAAGCCAAGCTCCAGAATATTCCAATTTCGATGAAGAATTTGGTCTGCATAATATTGTTGACTAGTTTCATGTCTGGAAGAAAATGTTAAATTTGACAAGTTTTTGATAATATATATTAGTTCTTTTGGACTTTCAGAATTTATTTTAGAAATTNCTCTCTCTCTCTCTCTCTCTCTCTCTCTCTCTCTCTCTCTCTCTCTCTCTACACACACACACACACACACACACACACACACACACATATATATTAATGTATTATTTACAAATATATGGTATAGTTTTTCTTGAATTTATGTGAATTGTATCTTTTTGGAAAATAGTATGAAATAGTATAATTTTTATACAAAAAATATATGAAAATCTATTGAAATTGATTTTAAATTTCTTTATTTTCTGGGATTTATTATAGTTTTGTCTATAGAAATGTCTTATTTTAAAGAAAAATTGCAAAATGTATATGTTTTTCAATATAAATTGCTTCTAAATATATGTTATTTTGTTAAATTTCTAAAAAACACACTTTAAAATAGAAATTAATAATATTTAATGACAAAGATGATTCAAAGGCCCAAAAACCTCCCTTAAAATGAAAATGTGTGATATCGATATCAACCCTTTTTTAAATGATACAACAATTGGGAGAAAGAAAACAATAAGTGTGTCGAAGTTCTCTTATACCATTCCTTTGATGGGTTACTGGTAGTCATCTCCAAGTTGTACCTTGTGAGAATAGTATTTTTGGGTAAGTCAAGCTAGTGAATCCTTCTATCCTGTCATATGTTTGGAAGCACCACTGTCTATAAGCCAAGTGTAACTTCAAGTGATTTCTCCTATGAGAGCTGCAATTAGGACATAATCTTCATTATAGTCTTCATTCTCTATGATCCTTTCCTTGTCTGATTCATTTTCTTCGTTTGTGTGGGAATGGTACTTCTAGTTCTTCTTCTTAAATTCATCTTTCATAAGAGGACAATATCTAGCAATGTTTCCCATATTATGACATTTTTAACATTCAAAAGATGTGTAATCCATTCTATATTTCTTCTTGGAGTCAGGTGGTCTTCTAGGAGATGAACCTTGACTCTTCCTTTTGAATATAACATTCTTGGTGTGTAGCTAAAAAATGATCTTCATTGTCATTTAGATTCTCTTCTCTGTTTATTATCCTTCCTTATTAATGTACACATTCTCTCCATAGTTTGTTGAATTTGGTTAGCTTTCTTCTAGCACATATTCCTCTAATGAAGGAATCCCATGATCTAGGGAGACTATACAGAGTGGTCATCACTACTTCTTCTTCTTCAACCATATCACCAATGGATTCTAAGTGTTCTATGATTTGAGATACTCTAGAGAAATATGATTGTATGGTTTTTGTCTTCTGTATCTTCACACCCTTGAGTTGGTTTCTCAAGGTCATTCTTCTATTGATGTTCTTACCTTCAAACATATTAGTTAGCACATCAAACCTTTCTTTAGGATTATTCTTTGAATACACCTTGAATATCAGTTGATCCTTGATAGAGTTATATATGATCCTTTTTACTTTGATCATATCCTTTTTGTGTTTGGCCTTTGCCTCTTCTCTTTCTGGTTCCTTGAAATATTCCTTGATAAATCCATCTAGGTCATATTCTTCAAGGATGAGAATGATTTTGCACTTCCATTCTCTGAATTTCTCTGATCTCTCAATATTTTCATCAATCTTGGTACTATTTTTCATATTTCAATAAATAGAACCTCAAATGGAAATATAGGATATAATACTTACCAATTTGAGGATCTTTTCTGGAACCAACTTTAGGATGACCTAGGGTTTGGCTAGGAAGCCCTAATTTCCCAACTGTTGTCACTTGTTGATATAAGAGGAGGAAAAGATGTCCCTCCCCAATAGAGATATATTGTATCTTGATTTTTTGGAGTCTGAGGATAGAACCTTGAAAAATATGATTCCCTAGTTTCTCCCGACAGTAGTGATAGGTCAAAAAGTGAATATCCTCATAATGAAAAGCTTCTTGGAAATAAATATGCCCCCTTCTATGGAAAGTTGAATGGAACTTATTTTCCATCTGGTCTATGGAGGAAGGTATCTAGAATTGTAAACCCTAGCTTGTCAGATTGCAGGATGAGCTGCTGCACAATGACTTCTTTTAGGTTAGCTCTGATACCATGTTAAGATTTAAATAGTTGTTATACCAAAACAAAAGGATATGTGAAAGAATAAAAATCACACCTGAACAAAAGAGAACACATAGATTTATCGTGGAAAACCCTCGTGGGGAAAAACTCAGCAAAACTTCCTCTATATTCACTTCAACCAAGAACAATGTAAGACCCAATAACAAGACTAGACTACTTCCTCTCCTCTAGATGGACTGTCTCTTCTTTGTCTAGCACAACTTCTTGAGTGTTCTACTTGTCTAAATGAGGGAGACACCTCTCCTATTTATATAGATAAGCTTTGAGGCCTAATAACCCAACTGGGGTGACTTCTCCTTGCTTTCAGGACCGAATTGCATTGGAGGACTCAAAAATAAATTTTAATAATACTTTAGTGGGTACTACTTCCCCAAATTACAACAGAGGCTTTGCCTTAAGAATTTACATGACCAATTACATCAATGACATCCCTAATCAGAGGAAAAACATCTCCGAGAGGGGTATAACAATAATAATACATAATAGAATATCTTCCACAATTACATTTCTTTGACATATTCTAATGTTGAATTCTAGTTTGACTTGATTTGTAGTCATCTTCTAATTAAACAACTTTATTATCTTATGTCTCTAAATTTGACACTTTTTTCTACTTTATATGACATTTCATATATATCAATTATTATTTTATTAGTCGATTCTTTGGTTTCCCATTAATGTTTGATTGTGTAATTTCTTTCTCAGAGAAATAAATTCACCTCACACTCCTCCATCCTCCCTAGGAATTACACCTTACCAGAAAGAATCAAACCAACCAAGTTATCCCTTGTAGCTATTTTCTCATAGCCAACTAAATGATGTTTCTATCTAAGGATTGTTTCAAAACATATGCATAGATATTAGTTTGTAACTCCAAGCTTTCAATATAACAAAATTTCTGTCCTGGTTGTATTTTGTTGATGTTAAAATGACCTCTCCCTTTTATATGTGATGTTCATTTGATGATGTGTTTGTGCAATTTTGTTCTAGTCATTGAAAAAAAATTCATAAAGACAAGAAGACCACAAATAGATCATAAAGCAATTGAACATCTAGAACAATGATTGGCTCAGGATGGTTGGCTCAGGATAGTTGGCCAAACTATAGTGATGGAAATATTGGTCGATATATAGGGAATAAATATCGAAACAACAAACTTGGTTAAACCACTTATACTATGAAACGAGAAATTTATACTAAGAACGAGAAATCTAGCCATAAATACGATGTTTTATGAATAAAAAACACCAAAAACACCCCCAAATAGAAAAGTGTTGATACCAGTATACATGTTTTTTTTTTTCAGAGTTAAAAATAGAGACGTTGCCTAAACATCCCATACTGTTGTTAACAAAAACTTAAAAATCAACCCTTAAATTGGAAAAATATTTTTTTCTCCAAAAGATAAATTACAATTTTTTGAAACTTGCATATTAAACAAACAAAAATATTTCATAAATAATTTGACCACTCTGACCATATAAAATCAAAGAAATTATGATGTGATTCATAACGAAATAATATATTAGATCATACGAGAACAAATGATTCATATAAATATTCAAAATATCCTTTAGAGTTTCAATTACAAACATCATACTAATAAAAAACATCTAAAATGTTTCATTTGAAATTATTCAATATCATCCATGGATTCTGACACCCCATAGGAATCGACATTTTATGCAGATAAAGGATTGGATGAAAAATGTAGATTACTCGTAGTATTCTATTTTATCAATGGGTGCACCATCTCAGTCTACATCTATGACCATCATTTCTGATATCATATTCCTTTTGGATCTATGACTTGGTTTAGTAGACTCCCATCTTGCAATTTCATCTTTTGGCATCAACTTCTTAATAATATCTATAGTCTTGGAGCAAAGAGTATCTTAATTTTTCAACTTGAAATCATAAACAAGTATATCAACTTCCTTTAATTTCAAGATGTTAATGCGATGACGATTTATTTTTTGACCCTTTCGTTTTCTCTTTTCAAGTAAACCATTTTCTCTACCACCATCTATGCCTTGTACACACCATCAAATGGGTGTGTATCTGTTGCATACCAATGTACTTCTATTGATACTATTTATTCATTTTCTTTATTGACCTTAATAAATTTTTCAATCTAGAATGGATAATCACGTGCATCATCTGTAGCTAAAATTAAAATCATGCAACCCTCCTTGATATCTTATTTTGATCCCCTATAAAGGTCTTCCATCTCTCGACATTTTGCATATGATCTTGTAGAGCCAATATACATCTCTCTTTCCTCTACTTGAGAAAACTTAACACCTCAAGGTTCAACATGTGTTTCCTCATTTTCATTTGATACTCTTTGTGCCCAAGTAAATGTATACTTCAAATATATATATCTCCATTTGTAGAGTTTGAAATGATGTCACTCTGCTCCATGAAAACAAAATCACACCAAAAACAATCAACAACATCAAAGTACTCATATATCTTCAATATACTTTTTGATTTCTTCCAAGCATTGAGAAGAATAAACATCTCTACTATTTCGCCTTGCATTGCGAATTTTTGTAGATTATTGCAATAACAATAAATTTGAAACATACATTTGACGATTTGGGATGAATTTCAGAAATGCCAAACCTAATGAAGGCCCCCATTCTGTGCTAGTTGAGTACTTCTTGCACCACAATAGTGTTTTTCCATCAATATTTTTTATATGAAATTGATGTTGAAAGCCAATGTCATTAAGTTTTTCAATGCACCTTTCTTCACCATGCGATCCAAAAATAAATCTTTGCATGTCAACAATTTCTTCCAATTTTTGTACAATAGGCTCTGGATGGTATACTTTCCTTACAATTTCAATCAATGATGGTAGGATCCTGACTGTCTTCCTCCTCAATTTCCTTGCAATGGTTGAAAATTTGATCAATATGATCGTGTGTATTCCCTACAAGAAGGAAACCAACTTTTTCCTTTTTAAAAATTCCCAATTCAACAAGCATGTTTAGATATGCAAACACAACCTGATTTTTGTTTACTCGGCTTGTGTTGTCCAATTGCAGATATAGAACTTCAGGAAGATCACCAGGCCAATGAGAAAGGACATGATGGATTATGGTGATGGTCAAATTTGCATCATTGTGAATATTTAGAGTTGTAAAGTAAACCTTGGAAACATGATCCGAACAATAGTTTGCTCACATAAATAATCACCAAATTACTTAGAAGATTAAATAAGCCATAAGAATAGAATATAATATTAAATATATAATATATAATAGAATATTTGTTTACAATGATAAGGGACCCATATAAATAAGTCCTCATGGTGACTATCCACCCAAATGACATGTCTCTTAATTACCATAACTACTAATTATTTAATTATTTATTACTTATTACGTTCATAACATTGCCTCTCTCTTAGAAAGGATTTGTCCTCAAAGCCTTATAATGTTGTCACATCGTTGCTTGTGATGTCGTAGATGATGAAACATGTTGATATGGGATTCTAAGTGTATATCATAACTTCCAATATGTTGACGTATCAATCCATCCCAAATTGATTTGTTGTTGTTTGTTGGGATTCCCTTCTGATACGTCGTTAAGTGATTTGATCACATTAGTACCATTATCTTTCAAAATTCCCCCCTTTTTAGGATATCGGATTTCATGATTGGGGTGTAGATAGAGAATTTTCACAATGTCATTTTCTTTTACAAGTGTCATTTTTTGAGCATTTATCTGAGTTGAAAGTTGTATTTTCATCCCTTGATGTTTTAATGTTTCATTTTGTATCTTTTCCAACCTATTTTCTAACTTCATGTTGTCATTTTGAAAATTCTTAATCAATTCTACTTGTGATTTTCTGTCATCTTTAGACTTCTTAAGTTGTTCCTTAAGATCTTCGTTAGGATTTCCGATGCATCTATTTTCTTCTTGCTTGTTTAGAAGTTTTGCTTCAATGTCTTCTGTAGAGTGTTCTCCCTTCCAACTATTTTTTAACTTCTTAATTTTCGTGACTAACATATTATTATCGTTCTTTAATCTGAAAATTTATTCAGAATTGTTAGATAATTATTTATTAATTTTTGTGATCTCTAACTTCTGTTTCTTTTTAGAGTTATCATTTTCTTGTTGAAGAAATTTTATCTGTTGCTGACACTGGTCAATTTATGATTCTTGGTCTTCTAATTTCTCTCGTATTTGCGTCAATTCTTCATCCTTGTTGTTAACTATTTTGTTCAAGTGTATCATTTCTGCTTCATAATCTTGTATTTCTTTCTTTATATCTTGATTTTTTAATCTTTGATTGAAATCAGTTTCGTCTTTTAATTCCTCGATCTACGTAGATAATTTTTCTATATGATTTTTCTGGTCAAGATTTTTTGTTCCTTTAACCTTTTTTGAATCTCATGTACTTTAATCATTCCTTCCAATTTTGTATTCCTGTCACGTAAATATTCATTGTCTCTTCGATAATGCCTTAACTTTGTTTCTAGTTTTTCTATTTCTAGTCGCAAACCAACTTCCATGTCTTTGACTTCTTTGATGATAGATAGTCGTTCTTATGACTTTGAATTATTTTATGGGACTTCAATATTATTTTATTTATTCAAAGGTTCTTCCTTTGGTTTTAACTTTGTCAGCAACAATTTGTCTTCATTTGACTACTTAATTTAACTTTGACTTCTTTTCTTCTAAAAAATTCTTTGTGGATTGTCTGTAGATTGGGTGGTTGGGAAGAAGAAATTTTACCCTCCCCAACCAAATTCAAATATTGGGGATTAACCTTTATAAAAAACAAATATTAATGTAATGGTTTTTTTATAATAAAAAAACTAACTGTGGTTTCATAATACAATCCTTTTTTATTTATTTTTACTTCCTAACTCTTTTTTTTTTCGAGTAAGATAAAAGACCTAAATTTAAGGAAACCTTGACAATTTTGGCCTCAAGCCAAAATTTGCTTTGATACCAAATGAGCTGAAGAATAGTTTTATCACACAAATAATCACCAAAATACTTGGAATATTTAATAAGCCATAAGAATGGAATATAATATACAATATACAATAGATAATAGAATAAATTTTTACAATGATAAGGGACCCGTATAAATAGGTCCTCATGGTCACTATTCACCTAAACGAGGTGTCTCGTAATCACCCTAAATATTCATTATTTTATTATTTAATTATTATTATTATGTTCATTGCAAAACATTTCACCATTAAAAACCATTCACCCAACCAAGTGAAACTGAATAAAATTTTCCTCTAAATTATTTGGAACACAGACAGAATGTGACAAGAGTGTTTTTTTCTAATCCATGCCATCAATTATCAAACCCATATACTTATGTGGAGCATCATAACACTTATTGTGATGTTTGTACAACTTTTGACGTTCATTTGATTGTTGATTGCAATGTTCTTGTAGTGAATTGATTATGGAATCTACAAACAACATAAAAACTATTGATAACTAGTTTTCATAATTGACATTTATCTAAAACATAAACAATTTTGTAAACATACATCTTTATATCTCTTTCGATCTTTTTGTTCTTTATTTAGGAGAAGCACATGTATTGCAAATCCCCATCGTTGACCTCTTTGGAACACAAACGTTGTTGAACTTATTTTTCCATACTCTTGTGAAATATTCATATCTGATGAAGTTTCCATTTCCTTGACCACCTTGAACATAATCCTTGAATAAGTTGTAGATTTCCCGCCTTGTAAAATGATCTAGAATGTATTTCTGTATTTGGAAATTTCTCTCCATTCTTGGAAAAGAAATCATGCATCCATGATATTGCAATGTGTGTTGATGGGGACAGTAATTCATCCCTAATAATCGTCAAAATAAAATGTTGGATCCTTTTCTATTCTTTTTTGGAGTCTTGATAATCTAAGATTAACAATTGAGTGAATCTGTTTGAATGCCTTTCTACAAAGAAGAAAATTTCCAACATGATAATCATAACCCGTCCTTGTAGAAATCATACACCCCACTAAATATGAATTTTGCATACTTTTGTTCATTAATAAATACACGTTCCTTTACTCCAAGGTATAATTGTATCCTATACCATTCAAACAAGTGTTGTGGAAACACTCACTCAAAATCAAATGAGCAGTGGAGCTTGGAATTGTGAGCAATTCTTTCCTAGACCTTGTATAACTTGAATGCTTTGGATTGACATAAAAAGGTCTAGCCCTACACTTAATCATGCTCATTGTTAGATTGTGTCTCTATTTTTCCTGAATCATTATGTCTGCAACAACAACCTCATTTGAATGAATGTTTTTATTGTGAGTAATATGAGCCCCCTCATTGAAAAATGATCATGAAATTTAGTATGAAAATGATTGTCATGATTGTTAATAAGTTAATCACTTGCAGATAGATCAATGTGACCGTAAACACTATTGGTGCCACTAAATTATTCACTAAAAGGGAACTCTTGAGATTCAATATTGACATCATTCGTGCTTGTAACATCCTTACTTGGAGGAAAATCATTGTCTTCATTATTGGTGGCTTCATCATCAACAAAATCATCATCGATGCCATTGAAATCATTTCTTGGAGGAATATCATCATCGATGCCATTGAAATATTCACTTGGAATAAAGTCAAGATCAGTGCCATTGAAATCCATGCTTAGAGGAAAGTTATCATTGGTGCCAGGAAAATCCTTGCTTGGAGGAAAATCATCATTAGTTCCATTGACACCCTCGCTTGGAGGTAACTCATAATTCGTGCCACTGGAATCCTCTCTTAGAGGAAAATCATCATCACTGCCATTAATATACTCACTTGGTGGTAACTCATTATCGGTTCCATTGAAATCCTTTCTTGGAATAAAATCATCATCATTGCCATTGGCATCCTTAATTTGCAACAACTCAAGTTCAATGCCATAGAAATCCTCACTTGGAGGAAACTCATCATCAGTTCCATTGAAATACTCGCTTGGAGGAAAACCATCTTCACCATTATTGATGTCTTCTTCCTCACCAAAATTATCATCCATCCCATTAAAATCCTCACTTGGAGGAAAATTATCACCAGTCCTATTAAAATCTCCGCCGGGAGGAAAATAATCATTTGTCCCATTAAAAGAATTGTATATAAGATTAGAATTATCATTGGTCTTATTAAAATACTTGCTTGAAGGAAAATCATCTATCCCATTATAATCCTTGCTATGAATAAATCCATCATCATTATTAGAGTAGACATGCCCAACAAATTCATCATTCGTCCCATAAAAATCTTCACTTCGAGGACAATGATCATTGGTGCCTTGAAAATCCTCGCTTGGAGGAAAATTGTCATAATATTGCTTATTGTACTTAGGATCCCGACTTGGAGGAATATATTCATCATCATCATCATCATCGTCGTCATATTCTTTCCCTTCATTACTGATGTCATCAATATATTCAGAATTAGGAAGTTCTTGAACAACATGTTTGATTACATTGCTTGCACTACCAGTATCTTGTCTAGATGAACAATACAACTCTTCATTAACATTGGAATTTAATTTAGATGAGTCCATGAATTCTCAGTAAAAGATAGAATTATAGAAACATATTAATAGATAGACAATCAACTTTTACCATAGACCTCACCAAAAGGTAGAATGGTGCAAATGCCAATCGACCATCTTATAGCTATGAGGATGGAATTTCCCCTCCAAAACTTACCTCAAAAATCTTTCGTTCATATTTTTTCCCTCCAAAATTTCACACCTAAAATATAGCACACATTCCAAGCACATTCATAAAACTAGTAAAAAAAATTATGATATAAAAAACAATGAAACAATATATTAAATAATTACATATTTATATCCCCATACATATAAAACCATTGAAGTTTCATGTAAAGTATTTTATATACAATATCTAATAAAGCAATGGTTATTTACATTTTATTTTAATCCCACATTCGTAAAACAAGTAATGCTAAACCTAATCTAGGTGATATAAACCATTTAGTTTTCCTACTATTCGTCAAATAATTTGGAGAATTTTACTAACAGTTTCAAGGTTAGTTCTTTTTCCATTTCTACTAACAATTTCAATAAAACCCATAACCCACCCAACATTACAATAATTTTGTTTTTTTGAA
>LPNX011017183.1:152857-171538 GCA_001517045.1 Pseudotsuga menziesii | reverse complement strand
ACACAAAACATTATTAAAAAAAAAAACCCTCCCACCTTCCTCCCTTCTCCCCCCCTCCCCCACAGTCATTTCCTTCTCCTCTCCCTGCTCCCTTCTCCCTCCCCTCACACCTCGACTTTTTGTCGCTCCCATATTTGTCTTCCTGTTGAGGCCTGGAAATTCGCAGGAAGCAACAGCAAGGGATTATTCCCAATCAACGTTCCCAACTAGCCTGTGACTGTTTGGTGTAGGGAATCCGTCCGATTTGCAGTCCGGCTACTGTAGGTCAAGTAACAAAAACAAATGGTTTTACCGATTGTGGCCTAGTACATCGTATGTATTTTTGTATTTTGACTTTAAGTATGATATGCAAGTGCCTCTCTAAGATGCATATTGATGAAGAATGCAAGGAGTGGTCACACTGTGATGCGTAGGTTCTTACCTCTCGTCTTAGACTCTCTTGCATCTAAATCACACACAACCAGAAAAACAATACTAACTAAGCTAGCCCTAGGGAGCAAGATTATCAATTCATGAGTAATGTGGTATAGTTCATATGTTAAGATAAATCACAGATAGCTATTCTTAGAATCAAAACACATAAACATGAATAAAATATACATGACAAGATAGCTCGTCAACTATTAAAACATTCATTACTCATAGTGGAAAGTATCACAAAATAAACTAGAGAGCATTCATGTAAGAACATAGGTTCAGAAAGTTAGAACGATCTCACGATTAATGAAACACAACTAAAAACGAAATAGTTTCTCTTCAACATTGTTCATTTCAACACGTTCGAACATTCCACACAGCACTTTCTCCAACAGGCAAAAATTTGTAATTTATTATTGTAAAATGAAGTAGTTCCTCTTAGAACAAGTAGTTCACAAGTTCCTCCAGAAAAAAGCCTCTTATCTTATCTAATTCTTCTATATTTATAAAAAAAAGAAAAGTTGTTGGGCTTCCCCAACTTTTCACCTCCCCCAACTATTCTTTTATTAAGTGTTTACAATGTATTACAATAAAACAAACAAATAAAGCGCTTATGAGGAGGGTCCCGCTTGACTATTCAAAAACCTCTTCCATGCTGAAGCTTCTGAAGTAATACTTTTGAACTCAGAAGTATCTAAGAAATGAATATTGATTTCAAATTTAGCAGCCTGATTTCTTATTGCTTCGATCCTAGCTGAGCTCAGGCGAAGTTGATCCTCTAGCAACTATACACTAACTGCGGAATGAGCTACTTTATTTCTCAGGATTTGCTCATCTAGGGCTTTGATGTGCTGAAACCGTTGCTCATCTTCCTAATATCTTCTTTGCAACATCTCTAAAAATAGGCTATGATCTGGAAAGGTATCCATTCTCTGTTCAGCATCAACCTGGCAATGATTATAAATAATCAAAAGTCTCCTGCAGAATTCTGTGCAAGATCCCTTTGTCTTCTTAACAGTCTTCTTGAATTCTTTGACCGTGTTTATGGAAAATTCCAATAAATCATAGTCTTGTCTCAGGCCTTGTTGATCCTTTGCGGGCAGGTCAGTAGGAATTTCCTCGTTGGCCTCTAATCTTTCCATTCTTCCTGTTAGGACTTCTAAAATGTCTTGCGATCTGTCTACAAAATATGAAGAGGTTTCCAAAATCTCTTCCAGCTGATTGTCTACCTGCAATATCTTGCACCTTTCTTCCTCTATGGCTACTTGCAGCTGGTGCATCCTGCTCTTCTGTGCTAGAACATGCTCCTTGAAAGGCTGAAGGTTGACTTGCTGTTCTCTGGCCTCTTCTAGAGAGGCTTTTAATGAAGTGACCTACTCATTAAGCTCTGCAGTCTGCCCCTGAGATTGTCTCTTAGATTCCTCCAAGGTAGCTTTCTGTAGCTCTAACTCCCCTATCCTACCTAGCAACTGATCCTTTTATGTGTGAAGACTTTCACATACCATCTTCAATTTGTCCTTTTCTGCCCTTAACCCTTGACATTCCTGCTGCAATTTCTCTAAACTTCCTTGGGCAGCCTCCAGAGATCTCTTCTCTACTTGGAGGAACTGGAGCTCAGCTTTTGAAGACTTTATTTCATGCTACATGTCTTCAAACTTTCTTTTCAATCTACTACTCTTCTCTCTCTCCCTTCTCAGGGTGTCCTTTAACTGGGCAGTAGAATTCTTTGACTGTTCAAGATCAGTCATGATCCAATCTACATTGTCCTCAGAAGCATGGATCAATACTGATCCAGCTCTGATGGTGAACCTGGGGTCGTTGTCTGTCCCATATACGATGGTTGTATCATTTATCATTTTACTCGATTTCCCCCCAGTCTCGACCTTTATTTCAGTCCTCTTCACAATTATTTTTGTTTCTTTGTCGTAAAAAATAGTGTTGAAGTTCGACACTTCTTCTCCTTTCTTCTGCTCAAAAGGAATTAGTCTTAGGGTGGGAACAACAGCCTGTCCCAATGTGCTACTAGCAGTTGCGTGAGGTTCTTGAACTTTAGGATTGCCCACATCCTGAACATGGATTTATATAGGATCGAAATCTTGTTGCTCTGTCAACTTTAACCTTTCTGCTTCTTTCTTCCTAAGTTCCTCATCCATTTTCCTTTTCCTTACCTCTTCTTCAATCCCGACAGCTTCTTCTGCCTTTCTAGCTGCTTCTTGTTCAGCTCTTCTCTTTTCTTCCTCCTCACCTTTAAGCCAGCTTTCGGCTTCCTGTGCTAGCCTCCTAGCATCTTCATCCCTTTTTCTAGCTTCCTCTTCCTCCACTTTTTTCTGCTCATCTTGTCCTTTCTCGCCTTTAGTGGTGATTTTCTTTTTAAATCTTCTTCTTAAGGCAATTATGTTTTCTGCACTGCAGAAAATGGATTCATATTTATCCCAGTGGCTGGTGTACTCAAAATGTACATTTGCCTCCTTGTAGTGCTCTGCCACTTTATTGCGGGAATCATTCCTATGGAAATTTATTTCCCCAAAATGGAATTTCCCCAATTCTTCTACAAATTCATCGGCTTTCTTGACTCTTGTGAACTTATAGCTCCCCAACTTGAATGGCAAGGGAGGATAAGTGGCCTTCTTATTTTCAAATAGAAAACTTCTGATGCCATCTAAGAAGACTTGCCTAACTGCATCTTTGTGTATCACATAGTCAGTGGCATATTTTGGTAGTAGTGAAGGTGCTCTGGAGCATCCATACATTCTGAAATACAATCCATCCTCCGTTAAGTAGTAATCTGCATATTCTTCAATAACTTGCAATGCTTCCTCCAACATGCAGTTGCACTCTTTTAAGAAGATCAATGTATATAATGGCATGATGAAGTGCTCACACACTTCTCTATAGTGACTGTGGTACTTATGTGCCCACAATGGCTTGTAAGCTGAGTAGACTGGTGTTCTCTCCTGGTCCCAGATACACCTTAGGTTTGGGAAAGGTTGGTTGTATAGTATGCAATCAATTAGTATAGAGATCATCTAGAACTTTGTTTTTTTCTAAGACACCCTTCCTAATGCTGAAGCGATGCAGGCTCAGAGGCAGTTTGATACAATGTTCGCCCAGTTGAACACTGTCCTTTGGGTTGCAACATAGAAGATAATAGGCACCCATCCCAACTTGAAGCTTTGGTGACAATTTCAACCTCGGGTTCCTCTTCTACTATAGGAGCCTTCTTCTTCTGTCATTTAGACATCTCGAATTCTGAACAATTTCCCTGTCATACACAAAGTCCTTTAGGTTCTGTTGAGCTATCCCTAAACAAATGTCAAAGAATGGAGATAAACTGTATGAGCATTCTACCTCATTTAGGCTATTTATGATTGCAGCTATGAAAAATAAATAAACAATATTCCAATACCAAATGTTCCTGCACAAAACACAATTTGCCAAAAACTAAAACTAGCTCATGACCAACATTTGCAGAATCAAGTTGAAAAATCACGGCCTCTCTAAATGAAGAAATCCATCTCAGCGCTATGAGATAAATCACCCATATTAACAATCTCACCCTAGGTGGGCATAAATTCAAGAACGCAACCCTATTCTACAAGAAACACGAGCAACCACATAGGCTGGGAAACCAAAACCCTGGAATCCCTGAAATTAACAAGGAACACTCTCCTCCGGACGGCCACAAACAGACTGGGGGAAACTGGTGCGGACAGCGTAACGGCCATCTACGTCGGTTTCCCAAGCAGTCGAGTGTGGGTTGCAAACTCATAACGGCTGCAAATTCAATCATCAAGAAAAACAAAAAACCCCCCACCGGGAAGCCATACCACCTATGTAGATTATATATATACGCTGAAACAGAAACTAGGTATCCACTAACCGTAGAGGCGACGAACTAACCAAGGGCGACAAAACTCAGTTTTGCCATTCGAACGGTAAAGGAAAAATGGGAATCAAGGCCTACCTGGAAATGTGTTGTGCGACTGGTCGAGAAAAAACCGCAAACCTCCACGGCGGAGCCACCTAGGAGCGAGGTACCGACAGTGAGTACGATGGTCCACTTCAAGCGATAACAACAACACAAGCAAATCACAAAACAACAATAAATAATAATAAAACCTAACCGCAATATATATGCCCCGATCAACAAATAATTGGTGGGAAAATAAACCAATCGGGCGGCAAAACGACTACGGGATCGGCGATCCTGTCAGTAGCATATCCGCAACGGCGGATGATGAAATGAATATGAGACCCGCAAGGGCATCGACAAGAGAAACAAATAAAACCTTGCATTAGAGTTTTCCAAACTAAGGCCTCAGACCAATAGTTGGTTGAAGAGCCGCAAAGGAAGAAACCATAAAGGAACCAAGTTTCGTAGACCAATCAAAATCGGGGATAAAAATAAACATGACTTTGGTGAAAAATATTGGTCAAGTGGAAAACAAAATCAAACTGAATTGAAAGGATAGTGCTTTCCAGAGCCGCAACGACGAGAGTTGAAAGCCTAAGGATCTGCAAATCAAAACGGTGGGGATCGAAAGAGGATAATACAACCATCGGGGAACTTCGCAATACATCATCCACAATGGCAGAAAACATAGAGACAAAATGTTTCGACAGGATCTTAATACAGCCCCTGATAAAGAAAAACAAATAAAGCGCATCGGAGACCAATGACCCTTGGATTGGGCTTGATGTCCTGTTCTTCTCCGCAATGGCGGGCATGCAGTTAAATGCATTCCTGACTCAATAGTCTAAAACACTTCCGATGGCAGGGAAAAATCAATACAAACCGTAAAAGAGCACTGGCATAAAAGTATTTCTTGAGAAAACATCAAACAAAACCAAGGAGTTGAGCAAAAAATGAAATAAAAGGAGGGTCCCAAAATTTTTTGAATTTAGGGAAAATGTTGCAGCTGCAACAATTGGCGACTATTTGGTGAACCCCAGATTTCTGAATCAACTTTTCTCCCACTACATATTGTTTCATCATTTAACTCATAAGTTGAATTCTTCTATGCGCTTGTATTCCTACAATGGAAAACGCCTGCATTTAAATCATTGATGACAGTCCATTCTTTGGAAATGGGAACACCAAAATACTAAAAGTCTAGATAAGTCTTACGAGGCTGATTAGATGAGTTTTATTTTACCTCTATCTTTGGGTAGCTTCTAGCTTGGACACCACATGATTGTAACATATGGTAAACATAATTATTCATTTGTTCCTCATTCCCATGCCAATTGCACTTTTGTGCCTTTTGAAATTTGTTCTTTGGAGTCCTCCATATGCCTTTCTTTCTGAATTTTATTCAGGCTCTTCTATCCATAGTGTCCTTTTGTGTGAGAGATATATTTACTTTTCAGCTCACGGACGGAGAAGAACGTTTTGGTAAATTGGTATTTACTTTGCTTTGATATGTATTGTGTTTTTTAGGAGTTTTGACTCTTAACAACCTCTAGGATTTTTAAACCATGACATGGGATCATTTATATATAATAAACTGTTTACCATGCTTCCTTTCCGTGGGTCCTTTGCTATCACCCCCTAGGAGATATTAGATGTGACATGGATGGAGCCTCGAAATAGTATTCCAGACTTTCTGATTCCGAGTTATTTTCGCAGTTAAGCAGGACTTCAATGAGTGTATAGCCATTTAAAAAAACTGCTTACTAGAAGAAATTCTATCCTTTCAAACAAAATGCACAGTCTTATCCAAATATTTCGGTTAATTGAGAACCCTGATGTTTGCCATGCAACCAAAAGTTTGCCTCTTTTATTCCAAAACAAACTAAAATAACTAAAAAAAACAGCGGTAAATCAAAGTGAAAACTGAATCAAATTATTTATGTACAAGGTCATCAAATCAAAATCAAAGTAAAAAATTTGAGAAATAACCACTACCTAATCAGTTCTATGCCCACCCCTAAAGAGCTATCAACTTATGAGTCAAGGGGCTGGGCTTGATTGCAGATGTGAAATAAATAACCATTATCTAATTCTTCTATCTTTGAAACCAAAACTATGTCTACCGATTTACAATCAATCTCATTAGCACATGAACATTGAAGGAGATTAGGCCGAGTGTCAATCATATTACTGGCTTCTTCTGATGCCAAATGTCTTAGTTCAAGCCCTATTAGATAATTCCCCAAAATAGAATTTGTTGATTCCTTTTCTTTTTCTAACTTGGTGATAGTGTGTTTCATGTAAGGTTCCCTTAAAATTTTGATCCGATTTGGGACCCCTTTATGAGGCAACCATAAATGTGACCAATCTGAAGCAAAATACCCCTTTAACCTTGCGGACCAGTCTCGGTTTATAATCAGTCCATACCCATCTGGTATGTCTACCACAACAATATCAATAAATTGACATATCTTTTCCTCTGCAGATAAACGAATGAGAACATTCTCCATTTCCCCAACTACTTTAACACTATTTTTGTCTAATTAAGTGACTTCCCAAGCGGTAGGTTTTGGTTGCCCATTAATTTTTTTTCAAACTACGAGAGGCATAACATTCACTGATGATCTAGAATCTACCAAACAATTATGCACCTTATGGTTCAAAATGTCTAGAGTCAAAAGGAAAGGTGGGGTTTTAAACCTAACTTTCCCCTCCCCAATTGATTCAACATCTTCCTCCACAGGTTGGTTTTCAGTGGGTATCTCTTCCTCAGGCTCTTCATGCTTTTTAGTGTTTTCATTGTTAACACCTACTTGGTCTTCCATAGGCATAACAGGCTTGTTGATTTACTTTGGATCTTGGCTGATAATGGTGATTTCAAGTATTTTTTCATCAACATTGTTCTTTGGTTGTCTCCTGACATTATCTTGCAACTTCCTAATTTTTGAGATCATTGAATTGTCTTTATCCACCAAATCCTGGTCTTTTGTTGTCATTGGTATATTCTCAGGTTTCAGAGTACTCTTTTCTGTATCGAAAAGCGAGACACAATCCCATAAAAACATAGTATCATTTTCCTGTTTTTCTGTGGTCTTACTACCCTTTTCCTCTTCATCATTGTCCTCAGTTAATTTGGAATCCAAAAGCTGATTCATCACCAACGTCATGGAATTTAACCATTGAGGACAATTCTTTTCAGAATGAGGTTTTTGGTGGAAAGTACAAAAATTATCCATCCCCACCTCTGTTAAATTCATTGATGCTGAACCGTGCAGAAGGGTCTTGGATTGATTGTTATCTTCTCTTTTTTTGTAATAAGGATTATAAGCTTTCTGGGATTCTTTTTCCTTCTCCAGATCTATTATTCTGTTGGAAATCTTTTGCATCATCTTTAACATCCCCTCAAAATCATATGATTGCTCCTCTTTAGGTTTAGACAACAATAAGGCTCTTTTCCCGGAAGTTTTTTGGGCCAGATTGCTCGGGATTGTCACATACCCCAATTTTGTAAAATAATGTTAATTGTTTTAATTTGATTTCCTAAGACATTATGTTAAATTTAATGCTAAGTAGGAACTGATGACTCAGCAGAGTCAAAAGATGTGGAATGTAATTCTGAATATTTTATTTTTAATAAATAAAAAGTGGAGACAACAGCTTGGGAGAGCTGTTAATAAGAGTGTTACTAGTCAAACTGGTGGAAGGAAGTAGGTGGAGAGAAAAATACAAGTGGCAGCATCCTCAAACACTTCCTATGTTGCAGGTGGCAACTTCCCTACATTTGGGGTCATGATCCCCCAAGAAAGTGGGATCAGAGCAGGTGGCTCAATAAATGACAACTAACCCAAAAAGACCTAGGAAATCTTTTAAAAGTACCCAATGTAGAGAGCTGAGACTGCTTAGATATTTTCTATGAGAAGAATCATTCAAGTGGAATGCACTTCAAGGAATTCATTGGGAAAAGAGGGAAAATTGTAAGGAAGGTGTTTTGAGAGATAATCTGCAGTAACTTGGTCTGATACAACTTGCTAGCTGAGAGAATTTATTGATAAGCTCAGGATTGGTATTGAGTCTCAAGACTGGTACTTGATTATTGCTGCACCTAGTTCCAGCCAGGGAGACCAGAGCGAGCTCCGGGGTCCTGAGGAGACGCTGTTTGAGTGCTCTCCAGGAGTTGGTAGGGAGGAACGGCCTCCCATTGCTGTTGTCATCCAAGCTCTCAGAACAGGTTTTGTTATTATTTAATTTCTGTGTTATTATCTGTGTATGATTGAATGATGTAATTGCAGTTATGATGTAGAAACTTAGAGGATAGGATAACTCAGTTTGTTTAGTAATGAAATTATGCTTAATGAGAAACAAACCCTACCTGTGTTTTTCCTCATCTGGAGTGATCCAGATCGTACTCCAGCACAGGTGGTGAAATTATATAAATGAAGATGATATGATGCAAATGTAGGTTTAGATGTTAGTTAAAAAATAAAATATTTCCTTTTATTTTGTTATCAGAAGAAATATCTTTTGTACCAGGAGTAGTGGTAAACCGAGACTGAGACTGTCAGTTTATTAGAAACAGAGAAGGGAGCTATATTATTTTACTGATAGTAGTATGTGTGGGTAGATAAAACAGTTCTTGATACAGTATTTACCTTCAGTAATCTTATTACTTATTTTAATACAAAGAAAAGAGTATAATAGTTAAGTTAGAGTAGGATTAAGCTAAATAAAAATGATTTACAACTTTACAGTTTACTTGTTTCCAGTTTAGGCTAATTAATTACTGTATGTATAATAATCAAATTGAAATAAAGAATAGCCAAAATATTGATTTACTTCTATGGATAATCAAGTTGGTTTCAGAATTTACTTATGGATAGTAACGTAAGTTATTCATTCATTTTGTTCTATCTAGCTAAGCATAAACAAAAATCTACAACTACTAACCTATCCTTTTAAGATGTCAACAAATGCAGAACATAGTTAGTTCTTATTCTTTTATTTTATAAATATTAACATTGTAACATAAACAAGATAATATAGAATACAGAGAGTACTTCTATAAATTATTTAGTGCAGTAAGTATAAGAACACAATAAATAAATACTATCTTATTCTATGATTATAAATAAACAAAGAACAAAGCTAATAAATATATAATTATGAGAACAGTATTATTAGGTAAATAAGTAATGTTCTTATCACATTATATTAAACAGTAAACAAAATATAATTTTTGTACTCAAAAGCTGTATCTGACAGATACATAAGTACTTCACTAAAAAAAAACTGGAATTCTTATATTTCCGAAGGTTAAAAATTATATAACAACATTTACAAATTCTATTATAATAAAGTAAGTTATTATAAAAACAATGTACAGAAACCCCCATAAGGTAATAATTAAAAATATTAACAGGTTAAAACTCATCTACAATAACGCATAGGAAATAAACCAACAAGGTAACAGTATGCTCGATTTACCAAGCTTAACCAAACATTGTACAACATAAGTAATAACCCAATAATTTATAGAAGTACATTTATAAATAAAGATATTTTTTTTTAAAGAAACTGTAAACACTTCTTATATGGCCGAGTTAGGGTAAAACCCTACTAGCATTAAAATATACAACATAGTTAACAAACTGAAGAGTCTAATTCAGTATATGTACTCACGGCCTTAAAAAAAATTCACAGAGTGAGGATTTTATAGCCTTTCCATTATTTATATATATATACACAGTAATCAGAAACAAAACCAAAAATTACAGTCTCGGCCTAAGACGGAGGCCCTGTATCAAGCGAAGGGTTTAACTTCATTAAACAAACAACGAACGGGTCAACCCATTTGAACCAAAACCGCAAGGGTTGCAGGCCACGAAGACCAACCCACAACTGTCCCATAAGGGACCAAACAAGGAGGATTTGCCATGGATATTCAGGGCTTACTGTGAACCAGCAAGTCGCCATAGCCTCACACCAGCTACACAGAGAGAGAGAGACAAGTTCGCACCTGTGAATCATCACACATAATGTTGTTAATATCTTGTATTGAAATCAAATCATTAAATATTAAACAACTATGCAACGAAAATCAAAAACTGTAAATGGTGTTGCTTACCTCAAAGTTTCAATGAAATGTAACCACCTACGAGAAGAAGCGCTACCACCAGCACGAGGAGGAGTAAGCTTCTCATCAACTGCAAGGAAGACGGTGTTACTACACAACATCGACTAACGGCAGTAGAGCCTCTCAGTCACTGGCCTGACAAGGTTTAAACCCTAGAGCTGTAATGGTTCTCAACCAAAAACAAAACTTAGTTCACTGCAAAAACCTATGCCTCTAGCAACTCTAAATTGAAGGACCACGATTCTTAGTGCTAGGCCAAGGAGGAAGGAACTCCTTACAGTTGAAAGGTTCGGGATTAAACTAGCTGCAGTGGTGGAACCCTGAAGGAAGAACCACTGGCCTATACCCAAGAAATAGACATTTTGGTGACCGTACTTCTTTATTGAGCATTCAAGACGAGCTAACGAGGGTGGAACAAGTAGGAAGACTACCAGCAGCAAGACGCAAGTGACAGAGCAGACGAGAGCTTCGTAGCAGAGCGGTAGGAGGCCCGAAGTTGACAGGATAATGACACGCTAGGGTTCACTACTGTTCTTTTTAACTGTGCAACATATGGCCAAGACATTGCCACATTAGTCAACTAAATAATTTGCATGCTATGGGTGTAAGCATATAGTCCCAGTGAACCTTCCAACGTGAATTTTTCCAATCATTTGATAATCGAAGGATCAACTATAACCCATGTTCCAATGACAGCCTATTACATACATTTCATGGAAAAACATAAGATATTATTACTATAATCACTTTGCCATTGCAATCATCGAGGTCTTGGGGAATATTACAACCCTTTTTTCTCTATACTATGCAAACATTTCTACATCAAACAATTATAACCATGGTAGTAATAGAGTCTTGTAAGTATGTTATAAAAATAAATTAATAACTTTTATTTCTCTTGGTGAGAACTTTACTCACAAACAAGTACTCATTCAACCAAGTAATTGTAACTTAAGCAAAGGTAGAATCAATACTTAACCCAGTATATTATGCATGTAAAGGAGATAAAAGAGACATCATAGTAAAAGATTATAGAACTCAGATTCAAGGGTAAACCATAGACTCATCATGGGTGAGGTCTATCCCATGACCCCTTTGTTACATAAACATGGCATTTATTCACTAAACCAACTTTAAATTTATTCAAAGTTAGGCTAATTGTTATGTTGTAAAAGAAATTTATGTAATCATTCCATGGTAAATATCTTTCTTGCTAGTGTTAGTCTCATTACCTTTGAATGATTTATTATTGAACTAGCAAGGTTTGCTTTTAAGCATGATAAGTCTCAAAATGCTTAAGGGATTAACCTTGAAATTTTTTAAATGATATATATTAACCATAACTGAATGTTACTTTCCAAGCGATTATAGTACAGAGGAATTTAACCCTCCAACACTAGTTTAATTTAAATGATTGTAGTATGCAACAAGGTTATAACCCCTTTAAACTTCAAAGTAATGGAAGTGGGAGTTTTGGTACATAAACTCTTTATCAAAATACACTACGTTCATATCAAGCAGTAGCCAAAACAATCATAGCGTAAATAGTAATTACGCACAATTTAAATTAGACCCTTGATATAGAACTCTGTCATTGTTAAAACTGATTGTAAAGAAAGATTTAAGGCATTTTTACACTTGACAACTTTGGTAGACATTAGAAAGTTCAATACGCTTTAAGAACTATAAATTTACATCTATTAGAAGGAAAGCAGCTGTCGCCATTAATCATAGAACTAAATCTCATTTCCTTAGTGTCTTAAAAAGAAGGACAGATTAATGATTTTACCTTGATGAGCTCTGGAAATTTAGTCACATTTATATTCTTTTACTGAGCTACTATTGTGCAATGAACTTATAATTGAATGCTTTAGAATTTTGACAAGCAGCACTTGAACTTCTTACCTGTAAGTCTGTAAGAGCAGGAAAACTTTATGCGTTAGCTCGAAAGCTAAGTAAGCCTATAATTTCATGACAGTTCCACCTTGTGGTCGCAAAGGAAAACAAGTCAGTAAACTGAAAAAGAAATTGTTCTACAAAATAAACTTAATCAAATAGATAATTCAGATGATGAATTCATTAACATTTAACTAATTAAATAATTAGTTGACTGCATTTATGAAATTTATCTTTATTTTGAAAATTTTATTTTTTTTCTGAAATTTTAGGGTCTTGACAGGGATAATCTTCTATACTTTCCTTTTCGGCCTCTACTCTTTCAGCTTCTTCATAAATCTATGCTAATGTAGGCTTAACTTGAGATTTTGCAAACATATCCAAGTCAGGACCTAAATTTGAGGTATAATACTCAATCAAAACTTTATCAGAGGGCTTATCAGTTGCAGAGAAGTTCTTGAGGTAAGCAGAAAATCTTTGAGTGAAATTGTGTACCGTTTCTTTCCTTTCTTTTTTTAAAGTGCCCAAACCTTTCATTAGTGTTGCATGCATCTTTTGGGTTGCATACTTACTTATGAAAATCCTTTCAAAGGTATCCTAGTTTGGGATAGAGTTTGCAAGCAAACCAAAGTACCATGACGTTGCTGCTCCTTTAAGGGTATGCGGAAAAAGTATACAAACTACATCCTCATGTTCCCCAGCCCTTAATCCTTCTATTACCAAATATAAACTTTGTAAATGGTAATCTACTAATATCTTCTCATTCGGATCAAACTTGGGCAGCATCTTTTCAAAAGCTTGAGGTAAGTCATGCAATGGAGGTGTTAATCTCAAGGGTGATCTGGCTTTCCAAGCTAGTGGTGGATTTGGTGGGTTAAGTGGCTGATTTGCATTTACACCTGCCATGAGTCTGGGTGGAGAGTGAGGAGGTAAAGGAACAAGAGTACGCATAGGAGAATAGTAAGGTGTGTTTGGACCTACTTGATTCAAAGGCTGAACAACTTCCTGTAACGCTACTTCTACTAACTCTTCCAAATCGCCAACCAACACTGAATCTTCCAAGATGGGACGGTCTTTCTTCTTGTACTCTCTTTGGGGTAAATCAGGGATAGTGGGTAATCCTCCAATACTCTTTACATAACCCTGAGTGTGTCTTCTCAGATCATTAACTACTTGGTTGTCTACAGAAAACAAATGTTCTCTATTCTCTTCAGTACTTGGGTCAGGGAATAAACTACTTTCAAAACTATCATTGGTGGAGTAATTTCTAGGAAATGTATTTCCTTGGCCAGCCATGCACTAGTGGCCGTCCTTCTAGCACCAGAAACTGTTGAGGCCTCAAAATTTGCAGCCAGCAACAGCAAGGGATTCTCCCCAGTCAACGTTCCCAACTAGCCTGTGACTATTTGGTGTAGGGAATCCATCCGGTTTGCGGTCGAGCTACCGTAGGTCAAGTAACAAAAACAAAGGGTTTTACCGGTTGCGGCCCAGTCCACCGTATGTATTTTTGTATTTTGACTTTAAGTATGATATGCAAGTGCCTATTTAAGATGCATATTGATGAAGAATGCAAGGAGTGATCACAATGTGATGCGCAGGTTCTTACCTCTCGTCTTAGACTCTCTTGCATCTAAATCACACAAAACCAGAAAAACAATAGTAACTAAGCTATCCCTAGGGAGCAAGATTATCAATTCATGAGTAATGTGGTACAGTTCATATGTTAAGATAAATCACAGATAGTTGTTGTTAGAATCAAAAGACATAAACATGAATAAAATATACATGACAAGATAGCTCGTCAACTGTTAAAACATTCATTACTCATAGTGGAAATTATCACAGAATAAACCAGAGAGCATTCATGTAAGAACATCGGTTCAGAAAGTTAGAACGATCTCACGGTTAATGAAACACAGCTGAAAAAAATAGTTCCCCTTCAACATTGTTCATTTCATCACATTCGAACATTCCACATAACACTTTCTCCAACAGGAAAAAAATTGTAATTTATTATTGCAAAATGAAGTAGTTCCTCTTACAACAAGTAGTTCACAAGTTCCTCTAGGAAAAAGCCTCTTCTCTTATCTAATTCTTCTATATTTATATAAAAAAGAAAAACTGTTGGGCTTCCCACAAATGACTCTTGGGCTTCCCCAACGTTTCACCTCCCCCCACTCTTATTTTATTAAGTGTTTACAACGTATTACAATAAAACAAACAAATGAAGCGTTTATGAGGAGGGTCCCGCTTGACTATTCAAAAACCTCTTCCATGATGAAGCTTCTGAAGCAATACTTTCGAACTCAGAAGGTTATAAGAAATGAATATTGATTTCAAATTTAGTGGCCTGATTTCTTATTGCTTCGATCCTAGCTGAGCTCAGGCGAAGTTAACCCTCTAGCAACTGTACACTAACTGCGGAATGAGATACTTCATTTCTCAGGATCTGGTCATCTAGGGATTTGATGTGCTGAACCCGTTTCTCATCTTCCTAATATCTTCTTTGCAACATCTCTGAAAACAGGCTATGATCTGGAAAGGTATCCATTCTCTGTTCAGCATCAACCTGGCAACGAATATAAGTAATCAAAAGTCTCATGCAGAATTCTGTACAAGCTCCCTTTGTCTTCTTAGCAGTCTTCTTGAATTCTTCGTCCGTGTTTATGGCAAATTCCAATAAATCATAGTATTTTCTTAGGCCTTGTTGATCCTTTGCTGGTAGGTCACCATGGATTTCCTCATTGGCCTCTAATCTTTCCATTCTTCCTGTTAGGACTTCTAAAATTTCCGGCAATTTGTCTACAAAATATGAAGAGGTTTCCAAAATATCTTCCAGCTGATTGTCTACCTACAAGATCTTGCACCTTTATTCCTCTATGGCTACTTACAGCTGGTGCATCTTGCTCCTCTGTGATAGAACATGCTCCTTGAAAGGCTGAAGGTTGACTTGCTGTTCTCTGGCCTCTTCTAGAGTGACTATTAATGAAGTGACCTGCTTGTTAAGCTCTGCAGTCTACCCCTGAGATTATCTCTTAGATTCCTCCAAGGTAGCTTTCTGTAGCTCTAACTCCCCTGTCCTACCTAGAAACTGATCCTTTTCTATGTGAAGACTTTCACATACCGTCTTCAACTCATCCTTTTCTACCCTTAACCCTTGACATTCCTGCTGCAATTTCTCTAGACTTCCTTGGGAAGCCTCCAGAGATCTCTTCTCTACTTGGAGGAACTGGAGCTCAACTTTTGAAGAATTTATTTTGTGCTACTTGTCTTCAAAATTTCATTTCAATATACTACTCTCCTCTCTCTCCCTTCTCAGGGTGTCTTTTAACTGGGCAGCAAACTTCTTTGACTATTCAAGATCAATCATGATCCGATCTACATTGTCCTCAGAAGCATCGATCAATGATTCTCCAGCTCTGATGGTGAACCTGGGGTCCTTGTATGTCCCATATATGACGGTTGTATCATTTATCATTTTACTCGACCACCCCCTAGTCTCAACCTTTCTTTTGGTCCTCTTCACAATTATTTTTGTTTCTTTGTCGTAAAAAATAGTGTTGAAGTCTGACACTTCTTCTCCTTTTTTCTGCTCGAAAGGAATTAATCTTAGGGTGGGAACAACACCTTGTCCCAATGTGCTACTAGTAGTTTCCTCAGGTTCTTGAACATCATGATTACCCACATCCCTAACCTATATTTCTATAGGATCGGAAGCTTGTTGCTCTATCAACTTTAACCTTTCTGCTTCTTGCTTCCTAAGTTCCTCATCCATTTTCCTTTTCCTTTCCTCTTCTTCAATCCCGGAAGCTTCTTCTTCCTTTCTAGCTGCTTCTTGTTTAGCTCTTCTCTTTTCTTCCTCCTCACCTTTAAGCCAACTTTCGGATTCCTGTGCTATCCTCCTAGCATCTTCATCCCTTTTTCTAGCTTCCTCTTCCTCCACTTTTTTCTGCTCATCTTGTCCTTTCCCGCCTTTAGTGGTGATTTTCTTTTTAAATCTTCTTCTTAAGGAAGTTATGTTTTCTGCACTGCGGAAAATGGATTCATCTTTATCCCAGTGGCTGGTGTACTCAAAATGTACATTTTCCTCCTTGTAGTGCTTTGCCACTTTATTGCGGGAATCGTTCCTGTGGAAATTTATTTCCCAAAAATGGAATTTCCCCAATTATTCTACAAATTCATTGGCTTTCTTGACTCTTGTGAACTTATATCTCCCCAACTTGAATGGTAAGGGAGGATAAGTGGCCTTCTTATGTTCAAATATAAAACTCTAGATGCCATCTAAGAAGACTTGCCTAACTGCCTCTTTGTGTATCACATAGTCAGTGGCATATTTTGGCAGTAGTGAGGGTGCTCTCGAGCATCCATACATTCTGAAATACAATCCATCCTCCATTAAGTAGTAATCTTCATATTCTTCAATAACCTACAATGCTTCCTCCGACATGCAGTTGCACTCTTTTAAGAAGATCAATGTATATAATGGCATGATGAAGTGCTCACACACTTCTCTATAGTGACTATGGTACTTATGTGCCCACATTGGCTTATAAGCTGAGTAGACTGGTGTTCTCTTTGGGTCCCAGATACACCTCAGGTTTGGGAAAGGTTGGTTGCATAGTATGCAATCAATCAGTATAGAGCTCATGTAGAACTCTGATTTTTTTTGGGACACCCCTCCTAATGCTGAAGCGATGCAGGATGAGAGGCTATTTGATAGAATGTTCTCCTAGTTGAACACTGTCACTTGGGTTGCAACATAGAATATAATAGGCACCCATCCCAACTTGAAGCTTTTATCGTGGGCTTGCCCGAAAATCTAGTTAATCATCAAGGAAATGAACCTGTAAGGGGTCCTTAGGGTGGAAGTATCATATTCCCCTGATGGCCTGGTCCTAAAACTCTTTCCAGGAACAAGCATTCTTTTCAATGTCTCAACTAGGTTCAGATTAATGGTCTTTATCTAGTCTTCAGTCAGGTATACCTGCGCCTCTGGTAAATGGTAAGATAGTGATACGTACCCAGGGCTATAAGCAGCATAACCCTGCTTGTCAACATTTTCCAAAATCATGGTGGTTACATCTTCCCGGGGCAGAATCCATCCAATAACCTTTGAGCACAGAAATAGCTCAGGTCTGGTAGCAACCCTCATCAGAGAAGATCTCTCTATATTCGCATATATGGTTTCCTCCTATAAACCTGTGTCAGGTACCTCCCGGTGTGTTATTAGTCTGTAGACCTCCCCCCACTTATATTTGGGTTCCATACCCACTATGCATTTGGTATCTTCGTAAGTGTATTCAACTTTGGTGACAATTTCAACCTCGGGTTCCTCCTCTACTATAGGATCCTTCTTCTTCTGCCGTTTAGACATCTCGAATTCTGAATAATTTCTCTATCATGCACAAAGTCCTTTAGGTTCTATTGAGCTATCCCTCAACAATAGTCAAAGAATGGAGATAAACTATATGAGCATTCTACCTCATTTAGGTTATTCATGATTGCATCTATGAAAAATAAATAAACAATATTCCAATACCAAATGTTCCTGCACAAAACACAATTTGCCAAAAACTAAAACTAGCTCATGACCAACATTTGCAGAATCAACTCAAAAAATCACGGCCTCTCTAAATGAAGAAATGCCCCTCAGCACTACGAGATAAATCACCCATATTAACAATCTCACCCTAGGCAGGCATAACTTCAAAAATGCGACCCTAATCTACAAGAAATGCGAGCGACCACACAGGCTAGGAAACCAAAACCCTGAAATCCTTAAAATAAACAAGGAATGCTCTCCTCCGGACGACCACACACAGAATGGGGGAAACTGGTGCGGAAAGCGTAATGACTGTCTACATCGATTTCCCAAGCATTCGAGTGTGGGTTGCAAACTCATAACGGTTGCGAATTCAATCATCAAGCAAAACAAAAAACCCCCCACTGGGCAGCCATACCACCTATGTAGATTATATATATACGCTGAAACAGAAACTAGGTATCCACTAACTGTAGAGGTGGCGAACTAACCAAGGGCAACAAAAATTAGTTTGACCATTTGAATGGTAAAGGAAAAAATAGGAATCAAGGCCTACCTTGCAATGTGCTATGTGACTGGTCGAGAAAAAACCGTAAACCTCCATGGCGGAGCCACCTAGGAGAGAGGTATCAACAACGAGTACGATGGTCTACTCGAAGCGATAACGACAGCATGGGAAAATTGCAAAACAACAATAAAAAATAATAAACCCCAACCCCAATATATACGCCCCAGTCAACAGATAATCGGTGGGAAAATAAACCAATCGGGCGACAAAACGAC
>LPNX011017183.1:32318-107691 GCA_001517045.1 Pseudotsuga menziesii | reverse complement strand
GGAGAAATCAGGTTGTGTGTGGATTTTAGAAACCTGAACAAGTGTTCCAAGAAAGACAACTATCCACTGCCCAAGATGGAACACCTATTGCAGAAAGTCTTGGGGGCTAGAGTTATGTCCTTCCTTGATGGCTTCTCTGGATAAAACCAAGTTGCTGTGCACCCTGATGACCAAGAGAATACTTCCTTTACCACCCCCTGGGGCACCTTCATGTATGCTAAAATGACATTTGGGATAATGAATACTGGGGCTACTTTTCAGAGAGGCATGGACCTAGATTTTGTAGGGCTAAAAGATAAATTTGTGCTGATATATTTGGATGAGTTAACAGTTTACTCTCACAGCCATCATGACCACTTGCAGCATTTAAGGAAGGTATTTATGAAGTGCAGAAGGTATGGAATATCACTGAACCCCAAGAAGTCCCAGTTTGCACTCAATGAAGGAAAGCTCCTAGGCCACATAGTCTTAGCTGAAGGTGTAAAGATCAATCCGGTAAGGGTGGAAGAAATTTAGCGGCTGTCAATACCAAGGTCAAAAAGATACATTCAGTCCTTTTTAGGAAAGATAAACTTTGTCAGGAGCTTCATTCCTAATTTCTCCGAGCTAGTAAAGCACATAACAGTCATGCTAAAAAGGGATGCAGAAATAAAGTGGACCAACCAGGCAAGAAACTCTTTTGAAGACATTAAGAAAGCCATCATGGAGGCCCCAACCCTGATTAGTCTCGACTACACCAAGGGTTTTTACATTTTCTCTTTTGCATCTTATGACACAGTGGCAACTATAATATTACAAAATAATGATGAAGGTATTGATCATCCAATTGCATTCTTCAGCAGAACCTTGAGAGATGCTGAGCTAAATTATGGCCCAATTGAGAAGTAGGCTTATGCTCTCATAAAATCTCTGAAGACTTTCAGAATCTACATTCTCCATGCAAAGTTCATTTCATATGTCCCTTCAGCTGTTGTGAAGGATGTTTTGACTTAGCCTGACATTGATGGGAAGAGAGCTAAGTGGATTGCCAGACTCATTGAGTTTGATGTAGAGGTGAAACCCACCAAGCTAGTAAAGGGATTAGGTCTGTCCAAACTCATGGCCAAAGAAAATTATGAACTGATGGGCATAAATTTCACATGTGTCAAATCAGCAAGGGTATAGACTATGCTAGCAGTAGAAATAGAAGTAAATCAAGATCAGAATAACAGTCCATCAGTAGCTGAGAACATATCTTCATGTGAGTGGTACTCAGGTATCATTCAATTTTTGGAAAAATTAGAAGTTTCTCCTGATCTCACTCCTAACCAAACACGAGCTCTTAAGTTGAAATCTGTTAAGTTTTTCATAATTGACAAACTGCTATACTGGAGGGATTAGTATGGAATTTTGCTAAGGTGTTTAGATATAAAGGAAGCAGAGCAGGTCATGCATCACTTTCATTTCAGCACATGTGGAGGCCACCACTATTGGAAAACCACAGCCCACAATATCTTAAAAGCAGGATACTATTGGCCAGTCCTCTTTTTTGACCTATGCATTTTTTTAAGGGCCTGTGACCAACGCCAGAGATTTATAGGGAAGCAACAGCTCAAATCCTTCCCCCTTAGGCTTGTTACAGTGAATGGGCCTTTCCAGCAATGGGGTCTGGATTTCATAGGTGAAATAAATCCATCTTCCAGTGGACAGCATAAATGGATCTTAGTATCCACTGACTACTTTACCAAATGGATAGAAGCAGTACCCACCAGGAATGCCACTCATCAAGTCATCATGAGATTTTTATATGAGAATATCTTCAACAGGTTTGGTTTCCCAGTAAGGTTAGTAACTGATAATGAACCATATTTCAAAGATGGGACATTGATTAAAATGTGTGAATCAATGGGTATTTAGCTCCAGTGCACTGCACATCCTATTACCCACAAGGCAATGGCTTGGCTGAGTCATCCAACAAAAGCTTAGTCAGAATCTTCAGGAAACTGCTAGAGACAAATCAGAAAAGCTGGGATTCAATGCTTAAGTTTTCTTTATGGGTTAATAGGGTAACAGACAAAATATCCATAGGGCTTCTCCATTCAAGCTAGTTTATGGCACTGAGGCCATTTTTCCTGTTTAGGTCATCCTTCCACTGGCAAAGTTCTATCAGGAAGAGGAAGATGAACCAAATGATATGGTGAGAAGGATGCTGGATTTGGTGGAGTGACAACAGATCAGGGAGCAAGTTGCAGGAAAATTAGAGGATCATCAACAAAGGATAAAGGGCATGTTTGACAGAAGAGCAAAGGCGGACAACTTCTAGGTCAGATATTGGGTCCTCAAGTGGGATGTTGTCAGATAGGACAAGGGGAAACATGGAAAATTTGACTCTTTATGGATTGGCCCTTTTGTGATAGCTCAGGTACATAAGAATAACACCTTCAAATTGCAGAATCTGGAAGGTGAAGAGATATTTGATGGCCCAGTAAATGGGCAGTTCTTGAAACTCTATTTTATTTGAGGCTCTAAGGCCTTGTTATTGTAAATTAGTAGATAGTAGGTTGTTTTGCTTTCAGAATAAACTCCATGCCCAATGGAACACTAGAAGATAGCTTAAATTATTCTTTTTCAGGAAAGGCATTTTGGTCTGGGGGTCTTGGGACCTCACTGGGAGGTTCCCATCCCCAAGTAGGAGCTAGATGTTATCTCCCAAAATAATTTATTTTGATAGTAGGAAGGATATGAATATCACTGACAGTTTGAAAGCCTCTGTTTTTTTATTTGGGTAAAAATTTCACAAGTTGTAGCTTTTGGTGGCTTAGGCGAGGCTCATAACATCTCATTAGCCACCGAAAAGGGGTTTTCTTTGGCAGATTAAGAAGGAGTGTGAAATATACACTAACCACCAAAAGAACAACAAAATTTCGCCCCCCTTGTGTTTTTACACTACAGTGACAAGCTTGGGAAATTACGTAGGTGCAATAAGAGCTCCAAAAACTGAAATTATATATGAAATGAGTCATTCAATGACTTCTATTAATCAGTTCCAGACACCTCTGCAACAAGACACGGATGGGCATTGGATACATGTGATGGAAACGATTTCTTACTTGACGAATCTTATTCTGGTGTATGATGAAATACAAAGCTTGCCCAAACTTTTTCTTTTGACAGTAGATTGGAGGTCTAATCCTTTGCGATGCCGATGTTTTGGAGGTTTAGTCCTCTATGTTTCCGCCACTTAGTGGCTTGATATTTCGATTGTCGATCATCAGTGGTCTAAGGTTCCAATCACCGATGATGATTTTTGTGGCTTGAGGTTCTGATCACGAAGCTAGTGTTTTAAAGCATCGACACTGTGGCAGCGTTCCAGTCTAAAGCTCTTATGGGATAGTGGCTAGAGATTTTGATTGCCGATCACAAAGCTAGTGGTTTGAATCACCGACACTGCAGCAACATTTAGTCTTGAGGTTCTGATACATTAGTGGTGATAGGTTTCAATCATCGAAAATTAGTGGTTTAAAGCGCCGAAATTGCGGCAGCGTTCAAATAAGAAGTTCTGACGCACTAGTGGCTTGAGGTTCTGATCGCCGATCATTAGTGGTTTAAAGCGCTGACGCGTATAATTTTGGGATTTCGATCACGACGTTAGTGATTTGAGATGTTGACACTACGGCAGCATTCAGTCTTGGAGTGCCGATGGGCTAGACGATAGAGCTTTCGATCGTCAATGTAGAAACCATCGCAACGCTAGTGATTTGAGACGTTGACACTGCAGTAGCATTCAGGCCTAGGGATCCGACGGGTTAGAGGTTATAACTTCCGATCACTGACTGTGGTGGTAGGGTAGAAAATTTTAGCAGATTAAACAAGAAAGGTCACATTAGTTAACCGCCAAAACACTGGCTTTTGGTGGCAAATTTACACTAGACCAACAGCAGCGATCACTAGCAACCACTTCAGTTATTAAATGATTCGCTCAGTGAACTAGATCTTCGCAATAGATAGACAAATAGTTAGGTAGGGTTTGAAACCCTAATATGAAAAAACTATCACTTTTTAGTATTTTGGTGAAAGCAGATCGAGGTTTTCAGGATCTGGACTTTCTGTAGAAGGCTATAAAGCCTAAGATCAATTTTGTAGTAAGGGTTCAACTTCAGGGATTTATAAGCCTATAATGCTTTCACGCTTCTCATTTTACTTATTCATGATATAAGCTCTTTTGTTGTGATCTGTTCAACCATCATCTCTTTCTTTACTGTATTTATGCCTAAATGTGTATTTAGGTCATTTTCAGATTGATTAAAAAGATGATAGCTGTCATCCTATTGGTTTGTTAGTGCGATTTGATTTATAAATACCATCCTCATCAAGATTTAGCCATTTATATGCATGCGTTTTTTATGTAAGTCTACCAGCCTAGTGAGTTCTCCATCCCTGCACCTTATTGTCAAACTTTTGAGCAATTGCAACTAAAAGCCTTGTAAATGAGTGATTTTTATGCATGCCTTGAGAGTGGAAAGGTTATATAGGTCAACTGAATTGATCCATATCAGAAAACCCCAAAACATTGTAAGTTACCAGGCATCCTCGAGCTATAACCTAGAGGAGTTTCCTGGAGTGATAACATAACCAAAAGGAAACTCGGTTGAGAAACCAAGCCCAAAATATGTTTGTTCTGTTTTGTTTACGGATTCAGAAAAATGCGTAGTCAACTGTAAAATGGACATTTCTGGAAAAAGAATGGGCATTATAACCTCCTCCCTAGAACATACAATTTTCTAGAAAAAATAATTCGTGTTTATGAGAGGGCTGGCCCACAACCCATTCCTAAAATCTCAACTAGGCAGAAAAACCTTCATTTCTAAAGCTCAGAAGCAGGTGGAAGTAGATGTAAAATGAGGGAGATAGTCCACTTTCAAAGGGGCACTTAGAGGAAAAGTCCCAACAGGGGTTATAAAATGAAAATCCTTTCTTTCAATATCAGAGTGTTAGGGGCGACCTCTAAAAAAAATGCCTTAAAACAGATTTTAGCCACTACAAAGTCATTAGTGATTCTAATGCAAGAAACCATGATCAAAGGCCAAAAGACTGAGGATATAATCAAGGAATTCCATGGAAACTGGGATATGGCGAGCTGTAATGCTGAAGGTCACTCTGGAGGAACTATAATGGCCTGAAATCCAGTAGTGAGACTAATAACCACAAAATGTTTTGGTTTGATTCTAGCAACAGAACTGGAAGATAGTGAGACTGGGGAGAAGTTTTTCATCCTAAATATGTATGCACCTTTCTATGATAGAAAGTTTTTTTTGGGAGCAGCTAGAAGCCGTAGGAGCTATGGATCTCCCGAATTTGATTATAGGCGGGGATATCAATCTAACCCTCACTGCAACAGAAAGTTGGGGAAACAACGCTAGAGGAGACAGCTTAGCCCCTTTTTCTAACCATCTTTTTGACCAGAAACGACTAATAGATTTGGATCCACTAAAGATAGTCCCTACCTGGAGAAATAAAAGGGGAGGAGAAAAGTCCATATCAAAAAGTATGGATAGGTTCCTAGTCTCGGCAAACCTAATCAGGGATGAACTCATTCTGAAATCTGAGGTGGAAACAGGAGGGAACTCAGACCATTTCCAAATAGTGCTAAATATCAGGTCCCTTGAGGTGAAACCCCCATCCCCTTTCACATTTAAACTGCAGTGGTTAGAAGAAGAAGAGTTTTGAAACCTAATCAAAGAAGAATGGAAGCCTTTACAGGAGGTTCATAATCACTCTCTTATGCAGCGGTTTGTTGATAACTTAGCAAAGGTTAAAAAAATCTCAAAAGCATGGGATGAAAAGTATAGGAAATCTCAGCAAGAGATGATGAGATAGATAGAATAACATATCAAAGAGATATATGAGAATAATGATGAAGGAGTGTTCTCTGTAGATCAATTAGAGGTCTTAAGAAAGATGGAAGGAAAAAAGGACCTTTTACTTTCTTAAGATGAGAGGAAGTGGAGGCTCAAAAGCAGAGGATTATGGCTAAAGGAAGGGGATCAGAATACAAAGTTTTTTCATAGGTATGCATCTCAAAGGAAGAGCATTAACATAATCTATGAAATCATATCTCCACAAGGGAATATGGTTAGCTCCTTTTCAGAAAAAAAAACCAAGCTGCAGTTGAGAATTTTCAAGTGTTATTCAAGGAGCCAGAGGGATGCCCTATCGAATAAATTTTAGAGGTCCTTGATTTATTTCCAAGAGCAATCACAGAGGAAATGAATGAGGAACTAACCAAGGACATCCTGGAGGAAGAAATAAAGAAGGTTTTACTTTCTTTCCAAAAGGGCAAGAGCCCGGGACCGGATGGTTTCATCCTAGAATTCTTCCTAGGGTTTTATGACCTAATCAAGGAAGACATCCTGGTAGTGGTAAAGGAATCTCGAAAATTTGACAAGGTCCTGGGAAGGATCAATTCCACTTTTATCTCCCTAATTCTGAAGAAGCAAAAGACTGAAACTTTTGATGACTTCAGACCTATTTCATGCTGTAACATGATGTACAAAGTCATAGAAAAGGTGATTGCGCAAAGGATAAAACCCATATTAAGCAGAGTAATCTCAGAAGAGTGATTTGGTTTTTTACAGAACAGACAAATCTTGGATGCAGTATCCCTGGCTTAGGAAGAAATCCACTCCATAAAAAAGGATAAACAAAGTGCTTTTTCCCTCAGATTAGATCTGTCCAAAGCTTATGATAGAGTAAGTTGGAATTTTGTCAGGATTATCCTTATACAGTTGAGAATGGATGTGGAATTTGTAGAATGGATAATGGGATGTATCCAATAAACATCCTTTGCAGTACTGATAAATGGAACCTCATCAGCTTTTTTTAGACCAACAAGAGGAATTCGATAGGGATGCCCTGTGTCTCCTTTTTTGTTCCTCATAGTTGCAAATGCCCTCAGCAGGCTAGTCCTGAAAGTGAAGGGAGAAGGGAAGATAATAGGAGTAAATTAGGTCTCAAGTGAGGAAGAACTCACACACACTCTGTTTGTGGACGATGTGTTTCTTTTTGGTGTAGGAACTAAGGATAATGTAAAGGAGTTTGCAGCACTAATTGAGAAGTACATGAAGGCAACAAGAATTCTAGTAAACATTGACAAATCCCTGATGGTGCATAATGAATACTCTGAAGAATTTATTCAACACTCTAAAGAAATCATTTCTTATCCAACCTCCAATTTTTCAGAGGGCTTAAAGTATCTAGGGTTCGTGCTTAAACCGAATAGATATGGTTTCAAAGACTGGATGTGGTTGTATCAAAAGGTTGAAAAAAGAGTCTCAGTTTGGGATAACAAGTTTCTATCCAAGGGAGGTAGTCTAGTGCTAATAAAGGTAGTCCTCCAGAGCATCCCAGTCTATTGGGATTTAATAGCATACATCCCAAAAGGAATATTAACTAAGATCAGAAAAAATGCTTCTCCTTTCTATGGACAACAAGAAAAAAAATGAAGGTATCCCCCTGGAAAAGTGGTCAACCATAGCACTACCAAAAGAACTAGGTGGATGGGGCATAAAACATATAGCTCTTTTTTTCAATGACTTAGAAGCTAAATCACTATGGAGGCTGGCCCAAAACACTAATACCCTTTGGGGGAGAGTTGTCTGTTCAAAATACTGCCCTAATACAACCCTGATTGACTGGTTCAGATCTACAAACAAGACATTTAAAAATGGGTCAGTAGGGTGGAAGGCATTAGTAATGGCATTTACCCTCATAGGGAACTGGGTGGCATGGGAAATAGGAAATGGAAAGAGTGTCAGGATTGGTGAGGATCCATGGGAAGGTGCAAGAGAATACTACAAGCTTCCCCTTGAAACCATTGTCAAGCTAAAGGAACATAGATGTTTTAACCTTGCAGATGTTTCAGTGAACCTCCAGTATCCACATCAGAGATGGAAAACTTCTGATGAACTAGGAATGAGTGGTAATGAAAGAGAAAGTTTGGGTTCTTATGTGCACCTTCTAGAAACAAACTTCATCAACCTCAATGAAGAAGATCAGGACAAATTAATTTGGACGAGAAATTCAACAAATGGTGAGTACACAACAAAAATAGGGTATGAAATTGCAATTATAGAGCAAACTGAACTGCAAAAATAATGGTGGTGGGGGTGTTGTGGGCATCAAACAGTCCTTTGAAATCCAAACTTACCTTGTGGCTGGTAGCAAACAACAAGCTGCTAACCTGGGAGAAATTAAGGAAAAGAGGTTTCCAAGGGCCTGGAGTATGCCCACTATGTAAATCAGAAGAAGAATCCACCTCACTTTTTTGGCTCTTGTTCATTTGCAGGACAAGTGTGGAACATTGCAACTAGAATACTCACCCAAGCAATTTTGGACGATTCAGAAGGAATCTGGGTACAAAAATCAAAAGTCTGGTGGGGAAATGAAGTGATATGTAATCATAGTGCTTTTCCTGCTTTATTCATTTACACCATATGGGAAACTCATAACATGGACATTTTTTAAAGATAAATGGACTCCCATTGACATTACAACAAACATTTTGGTGTAGAAGGCTCAAGAATACCAGTCCACCCCCTAAGAAAGGAAAAAAAGAAATATCAAGCCTCCGGAACTTGATAAGAGCTGCCCCTAATATTTTTTTGATGGGGATAGCCACGGTGCTCCTCCTATAGGAGGAGCAGTGGGAATAATCTATTTGGATGAGACCAACAAAATCTCTTTCAAATTTGGTCTGGGAAGAGCAACAAATAGTAAAGCTGAACTATCTGCTCTTTGGGCCACAATGAAGATAGCAAATGACAAACAGCTCAAGAGAGTACATATTTATGGGGATTCAAAAACAGTAATAGATTGGGAAACAGGGAAGAATGACATAAGAGATCCTCATATTCAAAATCTATTGAGGGAAATAAGAACACTTGAACCCAGCTTTGAGGAATTCAATTTCAAACATATCTATAGGGAATACAACATGGAGGCCGATACCTTGTCTAAACAAGCATCAGCTATTCAGTCAAGGATAATAGAAGGAGAGATTGCAACAGGTTCATAAATCACTCATTTTTTTCTCCACTATAAAAAAGGAATCAAAGTCATAGTATGAACAATGATCACGAGGCAGACAAATAACATACTACACAGAGATTTGGAGCCTCAGTAGTTTTGAGGGAACAATGTCTTTACTTTTGCTGAAGACTGAAAGTTCAAAACTTCGAAAGATGATGTTTTTTATATATGAATCATGAACAAGTTTATTGTATACAGAGATGATAAAATCACTCTTCTTAATGAGCACTTAGGTGCAGTAATGTAAGCTTTTATGAGCAGTCCATGTTATTCTATGAATAAAGGATTTTTTTCTTTGGAAAAAAAAATGTATATATCTATGTGTGTGTGTGTGTGTGTGAACATTTTCCAAACTTGTATGTAGGATGGGTTTTAACATAAGGTCGATTATTTTTAACAAGTGTAGTACTAAGCCCATAGGTATATGCTTATTTTCCTAGATAAACAAACCATTATCATAATAACCTTAAACCTTAACATCACCTTAGAAAGGTTGCGACCAAGTTGTTGTTATAAATGGAGTCAATGAAAAGCAAATGATATGCCCTATCATTAAACCATTAAAGAGTCTAATAAATCTTCTCCATGCAAACGAGTAAATAATATGTTACGACAAATAAGAACATGTTACTACAAATAAGAACATGTTGCAACAAGTAAGAATAATAAATCATAAACAAAAAAAATTATTTATGAAAATTAAGGGCATGTGACCGAATGGTATGAGAGAATGGTTATCCCACTTGGCCTAAAAATCCCAACACTCAAACTAATATAAAACATAAAACTAACTTTATTGTTATTGTTTGACTCTCTTTGCAAGCAAGAAGAGAAGAAAAACTTTGTTTTGCAGAAATCATGCCAGATGTGGGAATGTCTGCTGAAGAAGAATCACGTCCTAAGTATCTAGTAAACAATGACAAAGATAATATTAGAGACGGTGAAATATGGGTAAATCTGAATGAAAGTGGGAATGATAACCCATCTGAACTCCTACAAACAGTAAAAGATTTAAGGACAGAATTGAAATGAGTTAAAGAAGATAATGAACACATTTTAAAAGAACAAGAAGAGTTAAATGACGTTCTGCTAACTAAACTGCATAGTAATGAAGAAAAGAAAATTAAAGAACCTGAATTAAATATGGTAATAACTACACCTTATAAACGTAAGGTAAAAAAACTAGAATTTTCTAAACATGAGACTGAATCTTCAAGTGAAGAAACAACTAAACATAATAATAAAGAATTTAAAGATTCTAGTGAAAGTAGTGATAGTAACCAGAAGAAAAAGAAATACAAACGGTATGAATAATTTTATGGTGAATTTAAAAAGATCAAAACTCCTATGTTCAATGGAGACATAAAAAACGGAGAAGAAGCAGAATCTTGGCTATCTTGAATGAAAAAGTACTTCCATATTTATAACTATTCTTACAAATTAAAAGAAAAAATGGCAATTTATAACTTGAAAGTAAAAGCTGATATCTGGTGGGAAGACATAAAGAAAGTAAAAGGCATTAAAGAATGTTATGTAACTAGGAAAACTTTCAAGAAATATTTTAAAAGAAAATATTTATTAGAACATTATTACAAAGACAAAACCAAAGAATTCTATGAAATACGATTAGGCACATTGACTATGAAAGAACTTTACAACAAATTTTTAAGTTTAGTACATTATGTACCTTATATTATTAATGAAAAACAAAAAAATCATTATTTCCCTATTTGTTTACCTCTTATGTTTAAGGAGATAATTGAATATGATGATATGAAAACTCTAGAAGAGGCAATGAGAAAAGAAATTTTTTGCTGTCATCAAAATGAAAACAAATGAGAGAACATACGTAATTGGAAAATTAAAATACATGACAATTTTGAACATAAAAATAAAGGTACTAAGTTTTATAATAACACTCAGAATAATTACCGGGGAGACCAAGGGAATAATTTTAAAAATTATAAACAACATAATACCGCAACAATAAAAGAAAGAGAAACACCCACCAACTTTAATAAAAATACTGCACAAAGGGAACCATTAAAATGTTGTTAATGTGGTGAACCACATTACTTTAAGCATTTCCCCGTAAGAAGAAAAAATCTTAATAATTTTCATTGATTTCAAGAGGCTAATACAGTGGGGGATATAGAAAGAAGCATGCCCAGAATTAGTGCAACATTTGATAACAAGAAATCATATCATCAAATATCTATGGTCAAAATCGAAGGTATGTTAAAAGACAAACCCATTTCTATATTGATTGATCCAAGTGCAAGTTTAAGTTATGTATTGATGAGAATTTTAGAATTATACAAGTTACAACAAGATAAGTTTGAAAAATATTGGTTAGTTCAGCTTGCTATAGGAACAAAGCGGAAGGTCACTAGCTTCATGAAAAAATATGATTTTATTTTGAGCGACTTAAGAACACATGCCAATTTAAATATTTTACTTCTAGGATCTTATGATTTACTGATAGGAATGGACTGGTTAAAGAAAGATAGAGTTATTCTAAACTGCTATGATAAAGCATTGTCATGCTTGGATGATAAAGGTAATACTATTGTCATAAAAGGAATTCCTAGGAAGGTTACCATAAGAGAAATCCCAGCCTTACAAATGAAATGGTATGTTCATAAAGGATGCAAAGTTTTCACGGTTTACATAATGGATGACAAAAAGAAATATAATCAACTTAAAATAGAAGATATACGAATTTTAAATGACTTTAAAGATATATTTCTGGAAGAAATTTTTGGACTACCTTCAAAAAGGGATATATATTTTACAATCGATTTGGTACTTGGGGAAGTACTAGCATCAAAGGCTCCCTATCATATGAATATAGTAGACTTTACTGAATTTAAATAACAAATACATGAATTAATGGATAAAAAATACATTCGATCCAATGTTTTCCCTTGGGGAACACCAATTTTATTTATAAAGAAAAAATATGGCACTCTAAGATTGTGTATAGATTATAGACAGTTAAACAAAATGGCAATTAAAAATCAATATATTTTGCCTTGTATTTACGACATATTCGATCAATTTCAAGGGGTAAGAATATTTTAAAAAATAGACTTAAGATATGGATAACATCAAGTATGGATCAAGGACAAGGACATCTTTAAGATTGCTTTTAGAACCACATACAGTCATTACGAATTTGTTGTAATGCCCTTTGGGTTAACCAATTCCCCAACAACTTTTATGTACTTAATAAATAGTATTTTAAGTACATAGATAAATTTGTAGTCGTCTTTATCGATGAAATATTAACTTTATTCTAAAAATAAACAAGAGCACGAAGAAAATTTAAAAAAAATCTTACAAGTGTTAAGGGAACCCCAATTATTTTCTAAGTTTAGCAAGTGTGACTTTTTGAAGGACAAGATTCAGTATCTAGGACATGTGGTGTTTAAGGATGGGATAGCTATAGATCCTGATAAAATTAAATCTATCATTGAATGACCTATTCCAAAGAACGTAAATGATATAAGATCATTTATGGGGATTACTAGCTACTACCATAAATTCATTGAAGGATTTTCTAAGATAGCATACCCTATAACTTCATTTCAAAAGAAAGGTAAGAAATTTGATTGGAACGGGAAGTGCACATAGAGTTTTAATAAATTAAAACACTTGTTATCAACAACCCCTATTTTAAAATTGTTGATTCATTTAAATATTTTGTTGTATGTACAGACTCATGCAAAGAAGGTCTAGGTGGAGTACTAATTCAAGAAAACTATGTCATAGACTCCGAGTCAAGGAAGATAAAGGAACATGAGAAGAATTATGATACTCATGATCTAGAATTATCTACTATCATTCATGTGCTCAAAATGTGGCGACACTATCTCATTAGAAAGAGATTCTTATTAATGTCTGATAATATAAGTTTAAAATACTTATTTGATCAAGAAAATCTTAATGCTAGACAAGATAGGTGGTTATCATTTCTAAGAGAACATGATTTTGAAATAAAACATATAAAATGAAAAGATAATAAAGTTGCAGACGCATTAAGTTGTTATGCAAATTTGTTGTATGCAAGAAACAAGTATGAATTATACTTAGAAGATAAAATTATAAATGCAGAAAAATTTGACAAAGAGTATAAAAAACTAGAAGAAAAGGCCATAGCAAATGAAGTAAATTAAGTAAAAACAAATTTTAGTCTCAATAGAAGAGGGTTATTATTACACAAAAGAATATTATATATACCAAATTCAATGGATATTAAATTAATTATTATGGATGAATTACATAAAAAACCTTATTCAGGACATCTTGGATACCAAAAAATAATTACCTTATTCAGGACATCCTTACTCAGAACGTGTGAGTCTTTTAGATCAATATGTCTTTCAGTTTGGAACGCTGGTGAAGGAAAAACTTTCCAAGTTGGATCAGCATTTTAAGGAGCAAAGGATCGTGCCATCGATGTATGCACAGAGGTGGTTTCTCACTATTTTCTCCGTCGATTTGCCTATTCCATTAGTCGTTCGGATCTGGGATGTTTTCATTTACGAGGGCATCAATACCGTTTTCCAAGTGGGTCTGGCACTGCTCAATGTCCTTCAGAAGCCTCTCTTGAGATTCCATAAGCAAAATATTATCGAGATTCTGTTAAACCTTAAAAAGAACAGGCATTTGAATCCAGACCGTTTGTTGCCCATTGCTTTCTCATTTCAGGTCGAAAAACGGTTACCTGAACTTGAGTTGGAGTACCACAGAAGGTCTGCAAACCTACAGGAGTTCATCATTGTCAAGAATAAACAATGACATAGTCATTGAGAACTATAGGATAGAAACAATAAAAAGCACATAGAAACTGTTAAAGCTATGGATATTCTAAATCTAGCAGCGTTTAGACACTACTACTGCACTTATTTGTTACTTATTCTACAAATAAGTATCGTCAAATTCTACATAATGTTACTTATTTGTTATTAATTTTTTCGATCCAATAGATAGTTTACTTGATACAATAAAAGTAACAATCAGATGCCTCACCAGTTAAAGTTACTTTATTTTTGAAAATGCATGTTTTTAAGGTGGTTATGTTTTTTGGAATGCAGGTTTTGGACTGTATTCGAATTAAAAAAAAAACCAATGTTTTTTGTCAACAACTCATTTATCTTCAAAGACCATAAAAAGCTATAATAGTTGCAACATATTACATTTATTTTCAAATACTATAAAAAGCTATAATATGTTGTAACTTATAAGCATGGATCTATTTAAAAGGGGATTTAGGATCTATTTAAAAGGGGGTTTACCAAGCATAGAGATCAAAGGTGTAAACATTTTTTTTAGAGTGAAAGTATTGAGGAAATGTACACTTCAATGTTTTTGGTTTTACTTTATCTAATTTATATTGTAATATATATGCAATTCTAAATAATTTAAATTTAATATTTTATTATATTTTATTTTTAATAATATTTTATTATTTTTTATAAAGGACACGTGTCAACTCTAGGATGAGCATTAAAAGAGTTACATATTCCTCCTCTTCTATACTGGGCTATAGAATACACCTCTTAGGTGCAATTACAGCTCCTTATTGCCTTTGAACATGGGCGAACGGTCCACCATTAGATTTTTTAAACTAAATTTCAACATAGTGTAACCAACTAATTATCACTATTTATCTTATTGTCATATATCATAATAATAGTATAACTTATTTTCATTAGGTCAATAAGGCTTATTTCTACAACTCTAGTGGAAAAAAATATGTGTATCAATGTGTTCTAGTATATCTCATAAAAATTAAAAATTAAGAAAAATAAAATAAAAAATAAAACAAAATAAGAGTGCATGCATTAGTGTGTTGTACCATAGTGGTGAGAGACATGTGTATTGTAGTGTAATGATGAAATGTTTGTGGATTTGATCTTTCTCTACCCTTTGTAGAACGAGAGTTACATGAATCTATACATGTATCTAATAATATGATGCCAGTATATACCCATGTAAAGTGTGTAGTGTGTAACCATTTTTTTTTCTCTTAAATGTATGTTAAATGAGATTAAAATTTTCAATAATTTGTTTCTTAAATTCCAACATTTTTTGATAATTTGTTTTGGATCATTTGATTTATGTTGAATGAGATTTAACATTTCCATTAATATATTTGTTTATATGTTTTGATTTGTGTTATTTTATTTTAATTGTCCATTCCTTTTTACAAATTTTACTATTTAATGTAAGTGAGAATATCTTTTCAGGATCAAAGATCTTATAGATATTGGATGTGTAATGTGTGGTTGCCTCTTTCATCATAATTCATTTTTATATGTAAGGCTTTTGTTTTAATTTTTAACCATGGTTTAGGCTCTTAGGCCTATTACTAATGCCCCATTAAGGTTAGCCATATCTCTCTCAGAGACCGAGGATTCCATTAAAAGGTCCTATGTGGTGTTTCAATGCATATTTCATCATGCATTAGTTTAATTTTTTTTTTTTTTTAAAGTTGAATGCCCTTCTAATGCTTCAATACCTTTATCAAGTTGCAAAGACACATTAGTCCTATTGGAAACATCATTATGTCCATTGGTAAACCACTGATAGTGAACATGGCAAGGAGATGCAATGTTTTGTGACTTTTATGTGTTTTTCATTGCATTGAGGGTATCGAGGTGCTTCCAATCCAGTATAGGGGAGATGTTGTAGAGCATAACATTGTGTAACATTATGTAATGTGTTGTTCCCATAAAAAAAATAAAGAAAAATGCAAATGATGTCAACTTAAACAAAAATATCGAATTATATTGATTTCATGCTAAATTTAGATATATATCAAGCACAAGATCAAATATCTTGATGTGTAAATTTACACCTCAAGAAATTGGATCTCTCTCAGTGCTTGATAGATCTGGGTTGAAGATACGTCTGCTTGTGGTAATTAAGACCATGAAGCATCGTTTAGGGAATAATGTAATTGTTTTTAGTCCCATGTCCTAATTGGTTATACTTCTGAACCGATTCTTAGTGAAGAACTATGTAATACCCCTAATAATTGTTAGTTTGTTTATTATACATTGAATAATTTTTTTTAAAATATTTTGATAATAAAGTCAAAGTAAATGTTCAATGGATTATTATTATTTGAATAATTAAAATACTGAGAGGAATCGAAACGAAAGTAGTTGTTAAAAGAGTGTTTGCTGACAAACAAGGGGAAACGAAAAATGGTGAAAACTGTTGAGTGATGTAGGAGGCATATTCCCAAAAATCAATTCAAGACTCCTTGTGGAGCCCTAAAGAGCACGAGGTTAATAAATGACCAAGTCCTAGGAAACATGTACTATAAAGTATTAAGTCCATTGAATAAGCACAAGGTTGACGATGGATGGGGAAATAATCTATCGATGCAAAGAGATGGTGAATTGATTCGAATTCTCCCTTATGGTTCAGAAAATAGGCTCAGGGGTTCTGGAGCTAGTAAGTTTAGGATGCTAGTAGGAGTTGGTTTGGAGGAATGACAAGTTCAGTTCTATTTCTTAACAGGGGTTGCAGGTTCCTTACTAAATTTAGAGTGAAAGTATTGAGGAAATGTGCACTTCAATGTTTTTGGTTTTACTTTATCTAATTTATATTGTTATATTGTTATATATATATGCAATTCTAAATAATTTAAATTTAATATTTTATTATATTTTATTTTTAATAATATTTTATTATTTTTTATAAAGGACACGTGTCAACTCTAGGATGAGCACGGAAAGAGTTACAGATTCCTCCTCTTCTATACTGGGCCATAGAATACACCTCTTAGGTGCAATTACAGCTCCTTGTTGCCTTTGAACATGGGTGAATGGTCCACCATTAGATTTTTTAAACTAAATTTCAACATAGTGTAATCAACTAATTATCACTATTTATCTTATTGTCATATATCTTAATAATAATATAACTTATTTTCATTAGGTCAATAAGGCTTATTTCTACAACTCTAGTGGAAAAAATAATATATGTATCAATGTGTTCTAGTATATCTCATAAAAATTAAAAATTAAGAAAAAATAAAATAAAAAATAAAACAAAATAAGAGTGCATGCATTAGTGTGTTGTACCATAGTGGTGAGAGACATGTGTATTGTAGTGTAATGATGAAATGTTTGTGGATTTGATCTTTCTCTACCCTTTGTAGAATGAGAGTTAGATGAGTCTATACATGTATCTAATAATATGATGCCAGTATATACCCATCTAAAGTGTGTAGTGTGTAACCATTTTTTTTCTCTTAAATGTATGTTAAATGAGATTAAAATTTTCAATAATTTGTTGCTTAAATTCCAACATTTTTCGATAATTTGTTTTGGATCATTTGATTTATGTTGAATGAGATTTAACATTTCCAATAATATATTTGTTTATATGTTTTGATTTGTGTTATTTTATTTTAATTGTCCATTCCTTTTTACAAATTTTACTATTTAATGTAAGTGAGAATATCTTTTCGGGATCAAAGATCTTATAGATATTGGATGTGTAATGTGTGGTTGCCTCTTTCATCATAATTCATTTTTCTATGTAAGGCTTTTGTTTTAATTTTTAACCATGGTTTAGGCTCTTAGGCCTATTACTAATGCCCCATTAAGGTTAGCCATATCTCTCTTAGAGACCCAGGATTCCATTAAAAGGTCCTATGTGGTGTTTCAATGCATATTTCATCATGCATTAGTTTAAAAATCTTTTTTTTAAAGTTGAATGCCCTTCTAATGCTTCAATACCTTTATCAAGTTGCAAAGACACATTAGTCCTATTGGAAACATCATTATGTCCATTGGTAAACCACTGATAGTGAACATGGCAAGGAGATGCAATGTTTTGTGACTTTTATGTGTTTTTCATTGCATTGAGGGTATCAAGGTGCTTCCAATCCAGTATAGGGGAGATGTTGTAGAGCATAACATTGTGTAACATTATGTAATGTGTTGTTCCCATAAAAAAAGTAAAGAAAAATGCAAATGATGTCAACTTAAACAAAAATATCGAATTATATTGATTTCATGCTAAATTTAGATATATATCAAGCACAAGATCAAATATCTTGATGTGTAAATTTACACCTCAAGAAATTGGATCTCTCTCAGTGCTTGATAGATCTGGGTTGAATATAGGTCTATGCTTGTGGTAATTAAGACCATGAAGCATCGTTTAGGGAATAATGTAATTGTTTTTAGTCCCATGTCCTAATTGGTTATACTTCTGAACCGATTCTTAGTGAAGAACTATGTAATACCCCTAATAATTGTTAGTTTGTTTATTATACATTGAATAATTGTTTTTAAAATATTTTGATAATAAAGTCAAAGTAAATGTTCAATGGATTATTATTATTTGAATAATTAAAATACTGAGAGGAATCGAAACTAAAGTAGCTGTTAAAAGAGTGTTTACTAACAAACAAGGGGAAATGAAAAGTGGTGAAAACTGTTGAGTGATGTAGGAGGCATATTCCCCAAAATCAATCCAAGAATCCTTGTGGAGCCCTAAAGAGCACGAGGTTAATAAATGACCAAGTCCTAGGAAACATGTACTATAAAGTATTAAGTCCATTGAATAAGCACAAGGTTGACGATGGATGGGGAAATAATCTATCGATGCAAAGAGATGGTGAATTGATTCGAATTCTCCCTTATGGTTCAGAAAATAGGCTCAGGGGTTCTGGAGCTAGTAAGTTTAGGATGCTAGTAGGAGTTGGTTTGGAGGAATGACAAGTTCAGTTCTATTTCTTGACAGGGGTTGCAGGTTCCTTGCTACATTTATTGACTGCTTTAGTATTGATATTTACAGTCTGAAAGTGGATTTGAATTTTAAGTACATTATAAACTGAGAATTTCTACCATGTATCTATTAGTATTCTTTTTATCTCGTTTAATTATAAGTTCTTAGTTATATGTTTTTAGTAGTCAATTTATTCATGTTCAAACAATAGAAATCACAGATCTCTTCCTATGTAGAAATTTTAATGATAAACCAAATTTTCTCTAGGATGTTTCCCTATGTTAAACTACATCAACTTCAAGTCAAAACCCTATATTGTATAAATCTTAGACTTATTAGGAAGAGCCAAGAGGATTTAAACTATATACTATCAAAATTGTTCATATGATTAAGATAATAACAAATCTAATTAATTTAAATCAATCACATTCCTCTAGGAGCCGGAACCCTTCTACAGAGAGCTTAGATCTTTTTTAAATTTCATTAACATACACTTTTAAAGTTCGATAAAATAGTTACAAACATTTAATTAATAAATCTATTTAAAACGTCTAGTTACAAATCTAAGTTTTCCAAACGTAGCAACAATCAAATCGAATTAAGATCTAGGAATTATAACCATGGAGTTAATATTATCCACTCAATCAGAATCATATTCAAATTTCTTTATATACAAATAAATACAAATAGTAAAATCTATGATGGTTGGTTACCAATCGTCCAATCAAATCTACAACCAATTTATCAAATTGCGGTAGGATCACCATAAACACATTCTCTTTGACCCAAAGGATTTTATATAGGCCTTATTATGTTTAAAAAAAATAATCAACATACAATTTCTCAATCTCTATTTTGGGCTTCCATACCCATAAATATAACACAGATATGAGGTAAATATTAAATTAAAATAGAATCATCATATTAAGATCCTTTTGAATGGACATCCCATTAAAAATATAAGGAAACCAATCAAAGTAAAAACCAAACCAAGCAAGAATTAAAGACTGGTTATCCACCAAATTGAAAGTCACTTTTGAATCTTGTTATCAACGAAATTACAAATTGTAAAAAGTATACAATGGAGATATGAGAATCATGGAACCATTCTTTAGTAATTACCAAAGAGTCCCCAAATCGAAGATCAGACCCAACTACCGTTAATTCAAAATCAAACTTATCTTAAGCAATAGAGACCGCGAAATCTCTCCCTTCCCTTTACATCAAATTTAGAGTAACCATGGTCAACCCGCATACAATCAAGTGGATGCATACCTTGAAAAATATTGCATTGATCTGGGCATTTAGTGCACGAGCCACACTTGTGCATTTATGCATATAAAAAAAAACCACTAGAATTAGTATAAAATACATGATTTTAATTTATAAAATTTCCTATTAATAAACAGAGTGCGGGATAGTGTTTTGTGAGTGTTCCTCACCTCAAGGAAGAAAAGGACAAAACTTGAGAGGAGGTAACCCTATCACCACTCTCGTATGGCCATACACCAAGCTTCTACCTACATTGTATTTCAAGAGTTAAGACCTATCTGATTTTATCATTATCAAAACTATAATAAGTTACAAATTTAATTGTGAATGTTACCTGGTTGAAGGGATGGAGGCCGTAAAGAAAATGCCAGGTTTATCCTAAGCCTAAGGGAATCCTTGCGTTGGAATCCTGGTAGCGCCTACCAAAAGAAGATTCATGTTTTTAAAATTTCTTTTTAATTTTGAAACGAAATCATTTATCAATTGAACCAGTACATAGGTCGAGGTTATCCCTTCAGTTCATGCACATAGGGACACGATTTTGATCCTCCTAGCTCCCCTCTCCTTCCTCTACCTTGCATAAATAAAAAATAAATAAATTAAGTCTGTTCACAACTACAAAACACATTAACGAATTAAATATTTGAAATTACAACTTCATACCTGTAAAATAACCTTGTGGGCTTGTAAACCTCTGCCAAAATGGAAGACAAGAAAGTTGAGTCTCCTATTATCCATACGATAAGAAAAACTATGGATGCAGTTGTGCATAGGAGAAATGGAATCCACACAACCATTAAAATACTAAATGAAAACCTTTAAAAAAACTATAAAATGCAGTGATGAAACCCAACATCTCTTCCAGACCTTAAAGGGAAATCTGGTTGCAGCACAACCCATGGAGCGACCGAGCACAAACCTATAACATCCATTAATATTAAAAATGGACAGACACCATCAATACCAAATGAATACAATGTAAAAACCCTATTAAATCTATTCAACAACAAGGACCAGATCAAGGATAGATGGAGGGCCAGGATCAATCCTTTCCATATAGAGTGTGCTGGTCAGTTAATGTGCCTGGATGCATTGTCAACTTGCAGTAAGGGTTTGACCCAAAATTAAAACATAGCTTTAAAACCTCTTTAAAAACCCTCTTTATCACAACTAGCATCCACCTCGTGCCACCCAAGGTCATAATCCAAAACCATGGCTTAAAACTTATCACATGGTCACTATTAAACTTCGAACATCGCATACAAAGCTATAACATATATATATGTGTGTGTGTGTGTGTGTGAAAAAAATAATGGCGTGCATGATTGACATAAATAATGGGTAGCATGAGGGAGCACCATGGAGCTCTGTGGTAGGGCAGACGGTGTGGAGGGCGTTTTAGACAAAGGAAGGGAGGAATCGAGAAGAAGCAGGAGCGACCTTTTTTATTTTTAAAATTTTAAAAAAACTGATGGGGGTGGAAGAGATACAACTCAAGTAAGAAAAGGGAGTGAACGAATACACGACAAAATGCAGTTGGCCAAGGTTGATTATTTGGTTGATGAGGAGGTGGCGATTTTTTGTACACAAGATGAAGTGCATTGCACACAGGAGCAATCAGAATTTATGGTGGAGTTGGAGAACAGTACAATAGTACAGGAGCAATCAAAAATTATGGTGGACAACAATACATTGACACAAGAAAGGTCAAAGCCTGCAACAGAGACTCATTCCAAAAATGATGATGCAAGGGAAATGAGTATCCACGATCATTCCTCTGTAAGTAGATCGAAACCAACGAAATACAAAGGAGTTCACTCACAAAAAACAGCTGCAGAACTTACAGTGGGTCGTGACATTCAACTTAAAAAAATTCCAGAGTACCTAAGACGAGCTTTGGTTGGTCGTTTTTGCGGTAAAAATCCAGGTAAGGAAACCATGTAGGGATGGGTAAAAAGGAATTCGGAAAACAAGATGGGATATTTACCCAATCTTCATGTGCTGCTGTGAGGATGGTTCCTCCAAAAACTAAAGCAGGAAGCAGATGGCAAAAAACCGTTGGACAGAAAATGGAGCTGGGGGCCATTTGGACTCATTTTACAGAAGTGGAGGATTGATTTTAATGCAAGAAAGGAACCACATAACAGGCAACAAATATGGGTGATACTTCCTGGTTTTTCAATGGTATTATGGGAAGAAGAAATCATGGAAGTGATAGGGAATAAATTAGGGAAGTTTGTGGCATTAGAAGACAATTGGGAGATGAAGGTGGACTGTAGGTGCGCAAAAATTCTAGTAGAGATAGACTTGAGAGATGGAGTATATGAGCAATTGATAATTAGAATGCATGAAAGTGAGTGGTGTCAATGATTGGATTATTGGAAGGTCCCATTACAGTGCTTCAGATGCCAAGAGGTAGGTCATATGCCAGAGGGATTGTTCAAAATCAGGGAAAGAAGTCCTATTCAAAAATATTTGGGTCCGAAAGGAAGTAAAAAATATGGAATCGAGGCCAAAGGTTATGAAAAACGCATAGGATGGTGAAGGGCGTTGCGATACAGAGAAGAAACAAAGCATGGAAAATAATCACAAAATTATGGAGGAGCAGAAAGGATGACAAAAGAAGTGAAAGGGAGAGATGAATAAAAGGGAAGCCTATAGGAAGTAGAAAAAATAGAAAAAGGTGGCAAACACAACAAAGTCAAGGACTCTGTAGTAGGAGAATCTTAGAAATATCCTGAGAGGACAGATAGTGGAACAAGCTCAATAAGAAGCCACATAGACATCAAAGGGAAGGGCCAAATCAACAGTGGAGGCTCAAGAGGAATGAAGCAGAGGATGCCAGGAAAGGAACCTGTTATCTCCGAAAATAATTTATTTTGATAGTAGGAAGGATATGAATATCACTGACAGTTTGAAAGCCTCTGTTTTTTATTTGGGTAAAAATTTCACAAGTTGTAGCTTTCGGTGGCTTAGGCAAGGCTCAGAACATCTCATTAGCTACCGAAAAGGGTTTTCTTTGGCAGATTAAGAAGGAGTGTGACATATGCGCTGACCACTGAAAGAACAGCAAAATTTCCCCCCCTCATGTTTTTACACTATAGTGACAAGCTTGGGAAATTATGCAGGTAAAATAAGAGCTCCAAAAACTGAAATTATATATGAAATGAGTCATTCAATGACTTGTATTAATCAGTTCCAGACAACTCTACGACAAGACTCAGATGGGCATTGGATACACATGATGGAAACAGTTTCTTACTTGACGAATCTTATTCTGGTGTATGATGAAATTCAAATCTCTCCCAAAATTTTTCTTTTGACAGCAGGTCGAAGGTCTAATCCTCTGTGATGCCGATGTTTCAGAGGTTTAGTCCTCTATGTCATCACCACTTAGTGGCTTGAGATTCCAATCGTCGATCATCAGTGGTCTGAGGTTTTGATCGCTGACGACAAGTTTTGTGGCTTGAGTTTCTGACTACGAAGCTAGTGGTTTAAAGCGTCGACACTGCAGCAGCATTCCAGTCTAAAGCTCTGATGGGATAGTGGCTAGAGATTTCGATCATCGATCATGAAGCTAGTGGTTTGAATCGTCGACACTGCAGCAACATTCAGTCTCGAGGTTTTGATACATTAGTGGTGATAGGTTCCAATCATCGATAATTAGTGGTTTAAAGCACCGACATTGCGGCAACGTTTAGATAAGAAGTTTTGACGCACTAGTGGCTTGAGGTTCCGATCACTAATCATTAGTGGTTTAAAGCGCCGATGCGTACAGTTTTGGGATTTCGATAGCGATGTTAGTGATTTGAGACGTCGACACTGCGGCACCATTCAGGCTTGGAGTGCCGATGGTCTAGAGGATAGAGCTTTCGATCGCCGATGTAGAAACTGTCACGACGCTAGTGATTTGAGACGCCAACACTGCGGCAGCATTCAGGCCTGGGATGCCAACAGGTTAGAGGTTATAACCTCCGATCATCGACCACGGTGGCAGGGTAGAAAATTTTGGCGGATTAAACAAGAAAGGTCACGTCAGCGATCATTAGAAACCACTTCATTTATTAAACAATTCACTCAGTGAACTAGATATTCGTAATATATAGACAAATAGTTAGGTAGGGTTTTAAACCCTAATATGAAAAAACTATCACTTTTTAGTATTTTGGTGAAAGCAGATCGAGGTTTTTAGGATCTGGACTTTCTGTAGAAGGCTATAAAGCCTAAGATCAATTTTGTAATAAGGGTTCAACTTTAGGAATTTATAATCCTATAATGCTTTCACGCTTCTCATTTTACTTATTCATGATATAAGCTCTTTTGTTGTGATCTGTTTAGCCATCATCTCTTTCTTTACTGTATTTATGCCTAAATGTGTATTTAGGTCATTTTCAGATTGATTAAAAAGCTGATAGCTGTCATCCTATTGGTTTGTTAGTGTGATTTGATTTATAAATACCATCCTCATTAGGATTTAGCCATTTATATGCATTTGTTTTGTATGTAAGTCTGCCAGCCTGGTGAGTTCTCCATCCCTGCACCTTATTGTCAAACTTCTGAGCAATTGCAACTAAAATCCTTGTAAATGAGTGAGTTTTATGCATGCCTTGAGAGTGGACATGTTATATAGGTCAAATGACTTGATCCATATCAGAAAACCCCAAAACATTGTAAGTTACCAGGCATCCTTAAGCTATAACCTAGATGAGTTGCCTGGAGTGATAACAAATTGGCGTCGTTGCCGAGGAGAGGAGACTGAAGCTCAAGCTTCCCTGGTAGATGACATAGCTCCATGCTTTGATGATAGAAGAAGCTTGGACACTATTATGGTTGTAATCATATATATGGAGAATCCATTGATATAAGGTGTCTTCAAGAACACCAAGTACCAGAGAAAACCCAAAGGGGCCACCAGCAACAGCAATTTCAAATCCATAAGAAATTTTGAGGAAAGCTAGGGATTTACTAAGACAGACCAGCAGTGCTACACAAAAAGCTACATCAGGTATTTCAATAAATATTTCTGCTATTATCTCTTCTACTGAAACTCTTAATTCCCAGGAATTTTTAGGTACATTAGAAAAATCTAGGGGTTGGGCATCTTCAAGCACTGCTGCTTGTGAAGATCCAATCCCTGGTGACTCCACTGGGATAAGTATATCACTGCCTTATCAGTAAGTATCTTCATCAGTGCTGCCTTCCACAACCCTGTCCATACCCATTTTCAATATGGCTGCCCCTCAATTGACCAAGATGGAAAGGATCTGGATAGCTAGGTATGCACCCCTAATTTTTCCAAATCCTCTTGCAGCCATGCCTACTGGGGATTATCTCAATTATATGCCTGATTTTACAGGGGAAGGGGATTTCACTGCTAAAGAACATCTAGAGGATTTTTACAACTATGCTGAAAATATTAGCATAGAACAAGAAGATGTATGGACTAGGGTTTTTGTGCAAAGCCTAGATGGCCAGGCTAGGAAGTGGTTTAAGGAACTGCCTGCTGGATCAGTGGTAGGCATAGAGTCCCTAGATGACATTTTCCTAAAGCATTGGGGAGAAAGGAGGGACCACCTCTACTATATCATAGAATTCAGCAACCTGAAAAGAGAAAATGGGAAGCCTTGTCTCCAACTTTACCAAGAGATTCAACAATATGTACAGCAAGATCCCTACTAAAATTAAGCCCACTGATACCTCAGCTAGGATAACTTATGAAAATTCCTTTGACTCTAACTTCTACTTACTTCTCAGAGAAAGGAGGTATGCTTCCTTATCACTCATGCAGGATGCTGCCCTTGAGGTAGAGTCAAACATTCTGGTATCCCAGAAGGTCAAAGGGAAGATAGACATGAAAAAGCAGTCAGCAAATTCTAGTGGGGCTTCTGCATCAGAGAACAAGATTGACAAAATGACCAAACTGTTAGATAACCTGACTGCTGAAATGTCTAAATTGAAGGACCAAGGACATCTACCTATGAGGGGTAAAGGGCTAAGTGACTTTGCTCCTCGAAACCAGAATTTTGTTCCTTATAGAAGAGGAAACTCCCCAGTTCATATTCTCAGAAGGGAGAGAAATCAAGGGGAAGATCAGAGGATAAGAACTCCATTTCAAAATGTTGTATGAGAAGAAGAGCCATAATTCATTGAATAAGAAGGAGAAGCTAAAGACAATATACACTGCATGGAGGATGAGGTGGACTATTCTTTTCTCACAAAGGCAGAATATGAGGAAGCCCTGATTGATGAGCAGATCACTGAAGAGGCTGTCTATTAGGCTGATTGTCAGGGAGGTTACAAACTGAGGTCTATGCTGGTTGCTCCCCTCAATGAGAATGTTGTACCTATCAAGCAACTTGCTGCACCAGCTAGAAAGGTTGTTTTTTTACCAAAGAAGGGGGTTGTCCCATCCAAAGCATTGCAGAAACCAGAATCTTCAGCCACACCTGATCAAGTCCAACTCAAACCTACAGCTCATGAGGTAAGGTTTTCAGATAGGCTGCTTTATTCTTTCAACCTTAAGTCTGAAATTCAAAAATTGAAAATCCCTTTCCCTTTAATTGAGCTAATGAAGAATGATGCATTCAAAACCTCCATTCTGAATTTCCTTCATCCCAAGGTGCACATTGACACTGAATTTGTGAAGCTGCAATATGAGAAGCTTGTTGTAACCCTAGGCCCCATGATCGAAGACCTAAAAGACTCTTTCCCACCATTCTATATATCCTTGAACATCAATGATAAAATCCTCCATAACTGTCTACTGGATTCAGGAGCCTCTCATAACCTAATGTCAAAGGCTGCGATGGATTAGATTGGCCTCAACATCACCAAGCCCTACCATGATTTATTCTCCTTTTACTCCAGGAAGGTCAAGTGCTTGGGCCTCATCAAAGACCTTGCTGTAAACCTAACTCAACTACCTTTGAAAAGCATAATGATGGACATTGCAGTGGCTGATATTCCTCCAAAATTTGGCCTCTTGCTGTCTCGGTCATGAAGAAAAAGACTAGGTGGCACCCTTCAGATGGATCTCACATATGCCACCATTCCCATGTTTTGAGGGGATACTAAGAGGTTGTACAGGGAAAATAAGCTAGCATACATTATAAGTAAGGAGAGCCACTCAGTGAATCACCCCATCTATGCAGTGGACACTGATTTTGGGTCTTGCATTTTGCAAATAGATGATACTCAGAAGACATCAATTCAGCTCACTAAGCCCACCTGTCAGCAACCCAAAGAAGTAACAACAACAATCTGGACAATGTATTTTAATGGGGCTAGCACTCAAAGCTCAGTAGGTGTAGGTGTAGTATTGATCTCCCCATCTAAGGAAAACATTCACTGGTCTTATAAGCTTGATTTTAAAACCACTAACAACATAGTGGAATATGAAGCCTTGCTCCTAGGAGTTAAAGCTACCAAGGAGATGGGGATTATGTGCATGAATATTTTTGGAGATGCAGACCTCATCATACAGTAGGTCAACAACACTTTTCAGATAAAAAATATCAGACTGAAGGCCTACAGGGACGAGGTATGGAAACTTAGAGACTTCTGTATGTTTTTTGAACTATCATATATTCCTAGGGATTTAAATCACCTGGCTGATTCCCTGGCTATCTCTGCAAGTCTTTTTGTTCCTCCTTTACCCCCTAAGCTCAGCTATGATGTTCAGGTCAAGTACAGGCCCTCTCTGCCAGACAATGTAAAATTTTGGAGGGTGTTTGAGAATGATGAGGAGCTTAGTAAATTCCTTCAGTTAGTAGATCAATTATCTGACATACAAATAGACCAGGAAAACCTTAACATGGAGGAATCCAAATAGCTCAAGTTAAAATATAAAGTGGCTGAGTAGAACATTGTCCAATTGCCCAACAACTACATACCCTGAGGTCTAGTACCACTGGAAGAACTATTTGATCACAATGACGTCCCTCTCAAGCTTTCCAAAAAGGAGCTAGATCCTGCTATCCAAGAGCAAAACATAGGTAGCCAAAGCCGTCCTAAACTGATAAATCTTTCCACTGGGTTGAATGCTGATCAGAAGTCTAAGTTTTCTAGCTTGATAAAAGAGTTTGCTGATGTTTTTTCCTGGGAGTATAGTGACCTAAAAAATTATGACACCAATATCATACAACACATAATTCCTTTGGAGAAGGACACCATTCCTTTCAAACAGAAGTTGAGGCCCATCAGCCCTCTCCTATTACTAGTTATTGAAAAAGAGATTCACAAGCTCCTCAAAGCCAAGATCATAATCCCCCTCAGGTATTCCAAGTGGATTGCAAACCTGGTAGTGGTAAGAAAGAAAAATGGAGAAATCAGGTTGCATGTGGATTTTAGAAACATGAAAAAGTGTTCCAAGAAATACAACTATCCACTGCCCAAGATGGGACACCTATTGTAGAAAGTTTCAGGGGCTAGAGTTATGTCCTTCCTTGATGGCTTCTCTGGATACAACCAATTTGATGTGCACCCTGATGAACAAGAGAAGACTGCCTTTACCACCCCCTAGGGCACCTTCATGTATGCTAAAATTCCATTTGGGCTAATGAATACTGGGGCTACTTTTCAAAGAGCGATGGACCTAGATTTTGTATGGATAAAAGATAAATTTGTGTGCTGATATATTTGGATGACTTAATAGTTTATTCTCATAGCCATCATGACCACTTGCAGCATTTAAGGAAGGTATTTCTAAAGTGCAGAATGTATGGAATATCATTGAACCCCAAGAATTCCTAGTTTGCACTCAATGAAGGAAAGCTCCTAGGTCACATAGTCTCAACTAAAGGTGTAAAGATAGATCCAGTAAGGGTGGAAGAAATTCAGTAGCTGTCAATACCAAGGTCAAAAAGAGACATTCAGTCCTTTTTAGGCAAGATAAAATTTGTCAGGAGATTCATTCCTAATTTCTTCGAGCTGGAAAAGCGCATAACAATCATGCTAAAAAGGGATGCATAAATAAAGTGGACCGAACAGGAAAGAAACTATTTTGAAGACATTACGAAATCCATCATGGAGGCCCCAACCCTGATTAGTCCCAACTACACCAAGGGTTTTTACATTTTCTCTTTTGCATCTTATGACACAGTGGCAACTGTAATATTACAAAAGAATGATGAAGGTCTTGATTATCCAATTGCATTCTTTAGCAGAACCTTGAGAGATGTTGAGCTAAAGTATGACCCAATTGAGAAGTAGGCTTATGCTCTCATAAAATATCTGAAGACTTTCAGAATCTACACTCTCCATGCAAAGGTCATTGCATATGTCCCTTCAGTTGCTATTAAGGATGTTTTGACTCAGCCTGACATTGATGGGAAGAGAGCTAAGTGGATTTCCAGAATCATTGAGTTTGATGTAGAGGTGAAACCCACCAAGCTGGTAAAGGGATTAGATTTTTCCAAACTCATGGCCAAAGAAAACTGTGAACTGATGGGCATAAATTTCACATGTGTCAAAGCAGCAAGGGTGCAGACTGTGGTAGTAGCAGAAACATAAGTAAATCAAGATCAAAATAACAGTCCATCAGTAGCTGAGAACATATCTTCATGTGAGTGGTACTCAGGTATCATTCAATTTTTGCAAAAAATAGAATTTTCTCCTGATCTCACTCCGAACCAAGCACGAGATCTTAAGTTGAAATCTGTTAAGTTTTGCATAATTGACAAACTACTGTACTGGAGGGATCAGTCTGGAATTTTGATAAGGTGTATAGATAAAGAGAAAGCAGAGCATGTCATGCATCACTTTCATTCCAACACATGTGAAGGCCACCACTATTGGAAAACCATAGCCCTCAAGATCGTAAAAGCATGATACTATTGGCCAGTCCTCTTTTCTGATGTATGCATTTTTGTAAGGGCCTGTGACCAATGCCAGATATTTATATGGAAGCATCAACTCAAATCCTTGCCCCTTAGGCCTGTTACAATGAATGGGCCTTTCCAGAAATGGGGTCTCGATTTCATAGGTGAAATAAATCCATCTTCTAGTGGACAGCATAAATGGATCTTAGTATCCAATGATTACTTTACCAAATGGATAGAAGCAGTACCCACCAGGAATGCCACTCATCAAGGCATCATGAGATTTTTATATGAGAATATCTTCAGCAGGTTTTGTTTCATAGTAAGGTTAGTAACTGATAATGCACAAGTTTTCAAAGCTGGGGCATTGATTAAAATGTGTGAATAAATGGGTATTCAGCTGGTGCACTCCACATCCTATTACGCACAAGGCAATGGTCTAGCTGAGTCATCCAACAAATGCTTAGTCAGAATCATCAAGAAACTGCTAGAGACAAATCAGAAAAGCTGGGATTCAAAGCTTAAGTTTTCTTTATGGGCTGATAGGGTAACAAACAAAATATCCATAGGGATTTATCTATTCAAGCTAGTTTATGGCACTGAGGCCATTTTTCTTGTCCAGCTCATCCTTCTAGTGGCAAAGTTCTTTTAGGAAGAGGAATATGAACCAAATGATATGTGAGAAGGATGGTGGATTTGGTGGAGTTACAATAGATTATGGAGCAAGTTGCAGGAAAATCAGAGGATCATCAATAGAGGATAAAGGGCATGTTTGACAAAAGAGAAAAGGAAGACAACTTCGAGGTCAGAGATTGGGTCCTCAAGTGGGATGCTGTCAGACAAGACAAGGGGAAACATGGAAAATTCAAATCTTTGTGGATTGGCCCTTTTGTGATAGCCCAAGTACATAATAATAACACCTTAAAATTGCAGAATCTAGAAGGTGAAGAGGTATTTGATGGCCCAATAAATGGGTGGTTCTTGAAACTCTATTTTATTTGAGTCTCTAAGGCCTTGTTATTGTAAATTAGTAGATAGTAGGTTGTTTTTCTTTCAGAATAAACTCCGTGTCCATTGGAACACTAGAAGATAGCTTAAATTATTCTTTTTCAGGAAAGGCATTTTGGTCTGGGGTTCTTGGGACCTCACTGGGAGGTTCCCATCCCCAAGTAGGAGCCAGATGTTATCTCCCAAAATAACTTATTTTGATAGTAGGAAGGATATGAATATTACTGACAGTTTGAAAGCCTCTATTTTTTTATTTGGGTAAAAATTTCACAAGTTGTAGCTTTTGGTGGCTTAGGCGAGGCTCATAACATCTCATTAGCCACCGAAAAGGGGTTTTCTTCGGCAGATTAAGGAGTGTGACATATACGTTGACCACCGAAAGAACAACAAAATTTCCCTCCCTTGTGTTTTTACACTACAGTGACAAGCTTGGGAAATTACGCAAGTGCAATAAGAGCTCCAAAAACTGAAATTATATATGAAATGAGTCATTCAATGACTTCTATTAATCAGTTCCAGACACCTCTGTGACAAGACACAGATGGGCATTGGATACATGTGATGGAAATTGTTTCTTACTTGAAAAATCTTATTCTGGTGTATGATGAAATACAAAGCTCGCCCGAACTTTTTCTTTTGACAGTAGGTCGAAGGTCTAATACTCTGTGACGCCGATGTTTCAGAGGTTTAGTCCTTTATTTCGCCGCCACTTACTGGCTTGAGATTCCGATCGTTGATAGTGGTATGAGGTTACGATCGCTGATGACAAGTTTTGTGGCTTGAGGTTCCTAATGGTTTAAAGCACCGACACTGCGGTAGCGTTTCGGTCTAAAGCTTGGATGGGATAGTGGCTAGAGATTCTGATCACTGATCACGAAGCTAGTGGTTTGAATCACTGACACTGCGGTAGCATTTAGTCTTGAGGTTCTGATACATTAGTGGTTATAGATTTCGATCACCGACAATTGGTGGTTTAAAGCGCCGACATTGCGACGGCGTTCAAATAAGAATTTTTGACGTACTAGTGGCTTTAGGTTTCGATCGCTGATCATTAGTGGTTTAAAGCATTGACATGTACAGTTTTGGGATTTCGATCACGATGTTAATGATTTGAGACACCGACACTGCGGCAACATTTAGGCTTGGAGTTTCGATGGGCTAGAGGATAGAGCTTCCGATCACCAATGTAGAAACTGTTGCGACGCTAGTGATTTGAGATGCCAACACTGCGGAAGCATTCAGGCTTGGGGCATCGATGGGTTAGATTTTATAAATTTAGATCACCGACCGCGGTGACAGGGTAGAAAATTTCAGCGGATTAAACAAGAAAGGTCACGTCAGTTAACCGCTGAAACACTGGCTTTTGGCGGCAAATTTACACTGGACCAACAACAGTGATCACTAGAAACCACTTAAGTTATTAAATGATTCGCTCAGTGAACTAGATCTTCGCAACAGATAGACAAATAGTTAGGTAGGGTTTGAAACCCTAATATGAAAAAACTATCACTTTTTAGTAGTTTGGTGAAAGCAGATCGAGGTTTTCAAGATCTGGACTTTCTGTAGAAGGCTATAAATCCTAAGATCGATTTTGTAATAAGGGTTCAACTTCAGGGATTTATAAGCCTATATGCTTTCACACTTCTCATTTTACTTATTCATGATATAATCTCTTTTGTTGTGATCTGTTCAGCCATCATCTCTTTCTTTACTATGTTTATGCCTAAATGTGTATTTAGGTCATTTTCATATTGATTAAAAAGCTGATAGCTGTCATCCTATTGGTTTGTTAGTGCGATTTAATTTATAAATACCATCCTCTTCAGGATTTAGCCATTTATATGCATGTGTTTTGTATGTAAGTCTGCCAGCCTGGTGAGTTCTCCATCCCTGCACCTTATTGTCAAACATCTGAGCAATTGCAACTAAAAGCCTTGTAAATGAGTGAGTTTTATGCATTCCTTGAGAGTGAACAGGTTATATAGGTCAACTGACTTGATCCATATCAGAAAACCCCAAAACATTGTAAGTTACCAGCCATCCTTGAGCTACAACCTAGAGGATTTTCTTGGAGTGATAACAGAACCAAAAGGTATCTCGGTTGAGAAATCAAGCCCAAAATATCTTTGTTCTATTTTGTTTACAGATTCAGAAAAACACGTAGTCAACTATAAAATGGACATTTCTGGAAAAAGCGCAGAAAGGCATTATAACCTCCTCCCTAGAACATATAATTTTCTAGAAAAAGAATGTGTGTCTACAAGAGGGCTGGCCCACAACCCAACCCTAAAACCTCAACTAGGCAGAAAAAACTTCATTTCTAAAGCTCAGAAGCAAGTGGAAGTAGATGTAAAATGAGGGAGATAGTCCACTATCATAGGGGCACTTAAAAAGCCCCGACAGGGGTTATAAAATGAAAATCCTTTCTTTCAATATCAGAGGGTTAGGGGCGCCCTCTGAAAAGAATGCCTTAAAATGGATTTTAGCCACTACAAAGACATCAGTGATTCTATTGCAAGAAACCATGATCGAAGGCCAAAAGACTGAGGATATAATCAAGGAATTCCCTGGGAACTGGGATATAGCGAGCTGTGATGCTGAAGGTCACTCTGGAGGAACTATAATGGCCTGAAATCGAGTAGTGAGACTGATAACCACAAAATGTTTTGGTTTGATTCTAGCAATAGAACTGGAAGATAGTGAGACTAGGGAGAATTTTATCATCCTAAATATGTATGGACCTTTCTATGATAGAAACGTTTTTTGGGAGCAGCTAGAAGCCACAGGAACTATGGATCTCCCGAATTTGATTATAGGTGGGGATATCAATCTAACCCTCACTGCAATGGAAATTTGGGGAAACAACGCTAGAGGAGACATCTTAGGCCCTTTTTTTAACCATCTTTTTAACCAGAAAGGACTAATAGATTTGGATCCACTAAAGATAGTCCCTACCTGGAGAAATAAAAGGGTGAGAGAAAAGGCCATATCAAAAAGGATGGATAGGTTCTTGGTCTCAGCAAACCTAATCAAGGATGACCTCATTCTGAAATCTGAGGTGGAAACAGGAGGGAACTCAGAGCATTTCCCAATAGTGCTAACTATCAGGTCCCCTGAGGTGAAACCCCCATCCCCTTTCAAATTTAAACCGCAGTGGTTAGAAGAAGAAGAGTTTCGAAACCTAATCAAAGAAGCATGGAATCCTTTATAGGAGGTTCAGAATCACTCTCTTATGCAGTAGTTTGTTGATAACTTAGCAAAGGTTAAAAATATATCAAAAGCATGGGATGAAAAGTATAGGAACTCTCAGCAAGAGACGATGAGACAGATAGAAGAAGAGAAAAAAGAGATATATGAGAATAATGATGAAGGAGTTTTCTCTGTAGATCAATTAGAGGTCTTAAGAAAGATGGAAGGAAAAAAAGACCTTCTACTTTCTCAAGATGAGAGGAAGTGGAGGCTCAAAAGAAGAGCGTTATGGCTAAAGGAAGGGTATCAGAATACAAAGTTTTTCCATAGGTAAGAATCTCAAAGGAAGAACATTAACATAATCTATGAAATCAAATCTCCATAAGGGAATATGGTTAGCTCCTTTTCAGGAAAAACCCAAGCTGCAGTTGATAATTTTCAAGTGTTATTCAAGGAGCCAGAGGGATTCCCTATCGAAGAAATTTTAGAGGTCCTTGATTTATTTCAAAGAGAAATCACAGAGGAAATGAATGAGGAACTAACCAAGGACATCCTTGAGGAAGAAATAAAGAAGGTTTTACTTTCTTTCCAAAAGGGAAAGAGCCCGGGACCGGATGGTTTCACCCTAGAATTCTTCCTAGGTTCTTATGACCTAATCAAGGAAGACATCTTGGTAGTGGTAAAGGAGTCTCGAAAATCTGACAAGGTCCTAAGAAGCATAAATTCCACTTTTATCTCCCTAATTCTGAAGAAGCGGAAGACTAAAATTTTTGATGACTTCAGACCTATTTCATGCTGTAACATGATATGCAAAGTCATAGAAAAGGTGATTGCGCAAAGGATAAAACCCATCTTAAGTAGAGTAATATCAGAAGAGCAATTTGGTCTTTTATAGAAAAAACAAATCCTGGATGTAGTATCCCTGGCTCAGGAAGCAATCCACTCCATAAAAAAGGATAAACAAAGTTCTTTTTCCCTTAGACTAGATCCATCCAAAGCTTATGACAGAGTAAGTTGGAATTTTGTTAGGCTTATCCTTATACAGTTGAGAATGGATGTGGAATTTGTAGAATGGATAATGGGATGTATCCAATCAATATCCTTTGTAGTACTGATAAATGGATCCCCATCATCTTTTTTCAGATCAACAAGAGGAGTTCGATAGGGATGCCCTCTATCTCCTTTTTTGTTCCTCATAGTTGTAGATGCTCTCTGCAGGCTGGTCCTGAAAGTGAAGGGAGAAGGGAAGATAGTAGGAGTAAAGGTCTCAAGTGAGGAAGAACTCACACACACCCTATTTGTGGACGATGTGTTGATTTTTGGTGTAGGAACTAAGGATAATGTAAAGGAGTTTGCAGCACTAATTGAGAAGTACATGAAGGCAACAAGAATGCTAGTAAACATTGACAAATCCCTGATGGTGCATAATGAATGCTCAGAAGAGTTTATTCAACACTCTAAAGAAATCCTTTCTTATCCAACCTCCAATTTGTCAGAGGGATTAAAGTATCTAGGGTTTGTGCTAAAACCTAATAGATATGGTTTCAAAGACTGGATGTTGTATCAAAAGGTTGAAAAAAGAGTCTCATCTTGGGATAACAAGTTTCTATCCAGGGGAGGTAGTCTAGTGCTAATAAAGGAAGTCATCAAGAGCATCCCAGTCTATTGGGATTCAATAGCATACATCCCAAAAGGAATATTAACTAATATAAGAAAAAATGCTTCTCCTTTCTATGGACAGCAAGAAAAGAAAATGAAGGTATCCCCCTAGCAAAGTGGTCAACCACAGCACTACCAAAAGAACTAGGTGGACGGGGCATAAAAAATCCAGCTCTTTTTTGCAAAGCCTTAGAAGAGAAATCACTGTGGAGGCTAGCTTAGAACGCTAATACCCTTTGGGGAAGAGTTGTCTGCTCAAAATACTGCCCCAATACAACCCTGATTGACTGGTTCAGATCTACAAACAAGACATTTAAAAACGGGTCAGTAGGGTGGAAGGCATTAGTAATGGAATTTACCCTCATAGGGAACTAGGTGGCATGGGGAATAGGAAATGGAAAGAGTTTCAGGATTGGTGAGGATCCATGGGAAGGTGCAGGGGAAGACTACAAGCTTCCTCCTGAAACCATTGTCAAGCTGAAGGATGTTTCAGTGAACCTCGAGTATCCCATCAGATATGGAAAACTACTGATGAACTGGGACTGAGTGGTAATGAAAGAGAAAGGTGGGGTTCTTATGTGCACCTTATAGAAACAAAATTCATCAACCTCAATGAATAAGATCAGGACAAATTAATTTGGACTAGAAATTCAACGAACGGTGAGTACATAACAAAAACAAGGTATGAAATTGCAATAACATAGCAAATTGAAGTGAAAAAATAATGGTGGTGGGGGTGTTGTGGGCATCAAATAGTCCTTTGAAATCCAAACTTACGTTGTGGCTGGCAGCAAACAAAAAGCTACTAACCTGGGAGAAATTAAGGAAAAGAGGTTTCCAAGGGCCTGGAGTATGCCCACTATGTAAATCAGAAGAAGAATCCACCTCTCACTTTTTTGGCTCTTGTTCATTTGCAAGACAAGTGTGGAACATTGCAACTAGAATACTCACCCAAGCATGTTTGGACAATTCAGAAGGAATATGGGTACAAAAAGCAAAATTCTGGTGGGGAAATGAAGCGGTATGTAATCATAGTGCTTTTCCTACTCTATTCATTTATACCATATGGGAAACTCATAACAGGTCCATTTTTGAAAGATAAATGGACTCCCATTGACATTACAACAAACATTTTGGTGCAGAAGGCTCAAGAATACTAGTCCTCCATTAAGAAAGGAAAAAAAAGAAATATCAATCCTCCAAAACTTGACAAGAGCTGCCCCTGGGATTTTTTTGATGGGGATAGCCAAGGTGATCCTCCTATAGGAGGAGTAGTGGGCATAATCTATTTGGATGAAACAAAAAAAATCTCTTTCAAATTTGGTCTGGGAAGAGAAACAAATAGTAAATATGAACTATCTGCTCTTTGGGCCACAATGAAGATAGCAAATGACAAACATCACAAGAGAGTACATATTTATGGGGATTCAAAAACAGTAATAGATTGGGAAATAGGGAAGAATGACATAAGAGACCCTCATCTTCAAAATATAATGAGGGAAATAAGAACACTTCAACCCAGCTTTGAGGAATTCCATTTCAAACATATCTACAGGGAATACAACATGGAGGCCGATACCTTGTCTAAACAAGCATCACACAAGCATTAGCTATTCAATCAGGGATAATAGAAGGAAAGATTGCAACAGGTTCATAAATCACTCATTTTTTTCTCCACTATAAAAAAGGAATCAAAGTCACAGTATCAACAATGATCACGAGGTAGACAAATAACATACTACACAGGGATTTGGAGCCTTAGTAGTTTTGAGGGAACAATGTCTTTATTTTTGCTGAAGACTAAATGGTTCAAAACTTCGAAATATGATGTTTTTTTGTATGAATCATGAAAAAGTTTATTGTATACAGAGATTATAAAAGCACTCTTCTTAATGAGTACTTAGGTGCAGTAATGTAAGCTCTTACGAGCAGTCCATGTTATTCTATGAATAAAGGATTTTTTTCTCCGGAAAAACAAAATGTATATATCTATGTGTGTGTGTGTGTGTGAACATTTTCCAAAATCATATGTAGGATGGGTTTTAACATAAGGTCGATTATTTTTAACAAGTGTAGTACTAATCCCATAGGTATATGCTTATTTTCCTAGATAAACAAACCATCATCATAATAACCTTAAACCTTAACATCACCTTGGCAAGGTTGCAACCAAGTTGTTGTTATAAATGGAGTCAACGACAAGCAAATGATATGCCCTATCGTTAAACCATTAAAGAGTCTAATAAATCTTATCCATGCAAACAAGTAAATAATATGTTACGACAAATAAGAACATGTTACTACAAATAAGAACATGTTGCGACAAGTAAGAATAATAAATCATAAACAAAAAAAATCATTTATGAAAATTAAGGGCATGTGACAGAATGGTATGAGAGAATGGTTATCCCACTTGGCCTGAAAATCCCAACACTCAAAATAATGTAAAACATAAAACTAACTTTATTGTTATTGTTTGACTCTCTTTGCAAGCAGGAAGAGAAGAAAAAATTTGTTTTGCAGAAATCATGCCAGATGTGGGAATGTCTACTGAAAAAGAATCACATCCTAAGTATCTAGTAACAAATGACAAAGATAATATTAGAGACGATGAAATATGGGTAAATCTGAATGAAAGTGGGAATGATAACCCATATGAACTCCTACAAATAGTAAAATATTTAAGGACATAATTGAAACGAGTTAAAGAAGATAATGAACACATTTTAAAAGAACAAGAAGAGTTAAATAATGTTCTGCTAACTAAATTGCATAGTAATGAAGAAAAGAAAATTAAAGAACCTGAATTAAATATGGTAATAACTACACCTTATAAACGTAAGGTAAGAAAACAAGAATTTTCTAAACATGAGACTGAATCTTCAAGTGAAGAATCATCTAAACATAATAATAAAGAATTTAAAGATTCTAGTGAAAGTAGTGATAGTAACTAGAAGAAAAAGAATTACAAATTGTATGAATAATTTTATGGTGAATTTAAAAATATCAAAACTCCTATGTTCAATGGAGACATCAAAAAAGGAGAAGAAGCAGAAGCTTGGCTATCTTGAATGAAAAATTACTTCCATATTTATAACTATTCTTATGAACTAAAAGAAAAAATGGAAATTCATAACTTGAAAGTAAAAGCTGATATCTGGTGGGAAGACATAAAGAAATTAAAAAGCATTAAAGAATGTTATGTAACTAGGAAAACTTTTAAGAAATATTTTAAAAGAAAATATTTATTAGAACATTATTACAAAGAGAAAGCCAAGGAATTCTATGAAATACAATTAGGCACATTGACTATGAAAGAAATTTACAACAAATTTTTAAGTTTAGTACATTATGTACCTTTTATTATTAATGAAAAACAAAAAAAGCGTTGTTTCCTTAGCTGTTTACCTCTTATGTTTAAGGAGAGAATCGAATATCATAATATGAAAACTCTAGAAGAGGCAATGAGAAAATCAAATTTTTGCTATCATCAAAATGAAAACAAATGAGAGAACATACGTAATTGGAAAATTAAAAGACATGAAAATTTTGAACATAAAAATAAAGGTAATAAGTTTTATAATAACACTCGGAATAATTACCAGGGATACCAAGGGAATAATTTTAAAAATTATAAACAATAGAATACCGCAACAATAAAAGAAAGAGAAACACCCACCAACTTTAATAAAAATACTGCACAAAGGGAACCATTAAAATGTTGGGAATGTGGTGAACCACATTACTTTAAGCATTTCCCCGTAAGAAGGAAAAATCTTAATAATTTCCATTCAATTCAAGAGGCTAATACAATGGGGGATATAGAAAGAAGCATGCTTAGAGTTAGTGCAGCATTGGATAACAAGAAATCATATCATCAAATATCTATGGTCTAAATCGAAGGTATGTTAAAAGACAAACCCATTTCTATATTGATTGATCCAGGTGCAAGTTTAAGTTATGTATTGATGAGAATTGTAGAATTATACAAGTTACAACAAGATAAGTTTGAAAAATCTTGGTTTGTTCAACTTGCTACATGAACAAAGCGGAAGGTCACTAGCTTCATGAAAAATTATGATTTTATTTTGAGCGACTTAAGAACACATGCCAATTTAAATATTTTACTTCTAGGATCTTATGATTTACTGATAGGAATGGACTGATTAAAGAAACATAGAGTTATTCTAAACTGCTATGATAAAACATTCTCATGCTTGGATGATAAAGGTAATACTATTGTCGTAAAAGGAATTCCGAGAAAGGTTACCATAAGAGAAATCCCGGCCTTACAAATGAAATGGTATGTTTGTAAAGGATGCAAAGTTTTCACGGTTTACATAATGGATGACAAAGACAAAGATAATCAACTTAAAATATAAGATATACCAATTTTAAATGACTTTAAAGATATATTTCCGGAATAAATTTTTGGACTACCTCCGAAAAGGGATATATATTTTACAATCGATTTGGTACTTGGGGAAGTACTAGCATCAAAGGCTCCCTATCATATGAATATAGTAGAGCTTAATGAATTAAAATAACAAATACATGAATTAATGGATAAAAAATACATTCGACCTAGTGTTTCCCCTTGGGGAACGCCGATTTTATTTATAAAGAAAAAATATGGCACTCTAAGATTGTGTATAGATTATAGACAGTTAAACAAAATGGCAATTACAAATCAATATATTTTGCCTTGTATTTACGACATATTCGATCAATTTCAAGGGGCAAGAATATTTTAAAAAATAGACTTAAGATATGGATAACATCAAGTATGGATCAAGGACAAGGACATATTTAAAACTTCTTTTAGAACCACATACAATCATTACAAATTCGTTGTAATGCCCTTTGGGTTAACCAATTCCCCAACAACTTTTATGTACTTAATGAATAGTATATTAAGTACATACTTAGATAAATTTGTAGTCATCTTTATCGATGAAATATTAATATATTCTAAAAATAAACAAGAGCACGAAGAACATTTAAAAACAATCTTGCAAGTGTTAAGGGAACACCAATTATTTTCTAAGTTTATCAAGTGTGACTCTTTGAAGGACAAGATTCAGTATCTAGGACATGTGGTCTTTAAGGATGGGATAGTTATAGATCCTGATAAAATTAAATCTATCATTGAATGACCTATTCCAAAAAACGTAAATGATATAAGATCATTTATGGGGATTACTAGCTACTACCATAAATTCATTGAAGGATTTTCTAAGATAGCATACCCTATAACTTCATTTCAAAAGAAAGGTAAGAAATTTGATTGGAACGGGAAGTGCACATAGAGTTTTAATAATTTAAAACACTGCTTATCAACAACCCCTATTTTAAAATTGTTGATCCATTTAAATATTTTGTTGTATGTATAGACTCATGCAAATAAGGTCTAGGTGGAGTAATAATTCAAGAAAACTATGTCATAGCCTCTAAGTCAAGGAAGATAAAGGAACATGAGAAGAATTATGATACTCATGATCTAAATTTAGCTGCTATCATTCATGCGCTCAAAATGTGGCGACACCATCTCATTAGAAAGAGATTCTTATTAATGTTTGATAATATAAGTTTAAAATACTTATTTTATCAAGATAATCTTAACTCTAGACAAGATAGGTGGTTATCATTTTTAAGAGAATATGATTTTGAATAAAACATATAAAATGGAAAGATAATAAAGTTGCAGACGCATTAAGTTGTCATGCAAATTTATTGTATGCAAGAAACAAGTATGAATTATACTTGAAGATAAAATTATAAATGCAGAAAAATTTGACAAAGAGTATAACAAACTAAAAGAAAAGGCCGTAGCAAATGAAGTGAATTAAGTAAAAACAAATTTTAGTCTCAATAGAAGAGGGTTATTATTACACAAAAGAAGATTATATATACCAAATTCAATGGATATTAAATTAATTATTATGGATGAATTACATAAAAGACCTTATTCGGGACATCTTGCATACCACAAAATGATTACCATGACAAGGAAGGATTTATTTTGGCCTAATACGAAGAAGGAGGTAGCAAAATATTTAGCGCATTGTATTAGATGTCAATAGGTAAAGACCGAACATCAACATCCAATCATATTTTTACAAACCTTACCTATTCCAAAATGGAAATGAGAAATTATCAGCTTGGATTTCATATCTGGCTTACCTAAGAATGTTAAACAAAATGACTCAATCATGGTCATAGTAGATAAACTGAGGAACAAAGCTCACTTTATTCCGGTGAAGTCAACACACAAGGTTGTCAACATTGCTGATATACTTATGAAATTTTTTTCAGGTTGCATGGTGTAACTAAGATAATAATATCAGACATAGATGCAAAATTTATGGGAAATTTTTGGAAGGATTTATTTAAAGGATTAGGCACACAATTAAATTTTAGCATTGCATACGATCCTAAGACCGATGGACAAACATAAAGAGTAAATCAGATTTTGGGAGACATGCTTAGGATGTGTGTGATGGATAAACCAAGTAAGTGGAAGGATTATTTGCATTTGGTAGAATTTGCGTATAACAGTCACTTTCAAGTTTCATATAGATTAAGTCCATTTGAGATTCTTTATGGGAGAAAGTGTATACTCCAATTTATTGGAGCAGTCTCGTCGATAGATTAATGTTAGGACATGAATTATTGAAAGATATGGAACTAACAGTGAAACATGTACAACATAATTTGAAGGTTTCCCAAGATAGGAAAAAGATTTATGTCGATTTAAAGAGTAATCCACGAGAGTTCCAGGTAGGAGAACATGTTTGTGTAAGGGTAAAACCCAGAAAAAACTCCTTAAGGTTGGGAAAATACTCAAAATTGGTGCCTACGTGTTGTGTACCATTTGAAATTTTATTAAAAATTGGGTCGGTGGCATATTAATTTGAGTCACCACCTACAGTAAAAGTACATAATGTTTTTTATGTTTCAATTTTAAAGAAATACGTTCATGATGATACTCATGTGATTGATTGGAATGTTATACAGTTGGAACCCAAAGGATAATTTCAAGTGGAACTGAAACATATTCTCAACATGAGTGAACTTTTACTCCGAAACCGTACCATCAGACAAGTCAAGGTGCAATGGAAGCACGTTAGTGTATAGGATCCCACTTGGGAATTGGAAAGTAATATGCAGGAGACATATTCAGATCTATTTCAAGATGAAATAATGTAAGAATAAAAAGGAGAAAGACATAATAACACCTACGATAGTTTTATCCTTTAAGGGAGGTGTATGTAATACCCCTAATAATTGTTAGTTAGTTTATTATACATTGAATAATTATTTTAAAATATTTTGACAATAAATTCAAAATAAATGTAATGGATTATTATTATTTGAATAATTAAAATACTGAGATGAATCGGAACTCAAGTAGCTATTAAAAGAGTGTTTGCTGACCCACAAAGAGAAATGAAAAATGGTGAAAACTGTTGAGTGAGAACTCAAGTGATGTAGGAGGCACCTTCCGCAAAATCAGGTTAAGAATTCTTGTGGAGCCCTAAAGAGAAGGAGGTTTATAAATGAACAAGTCCTGGGAAAGTACGATAAAATAGTATGTCCATGGAATAAGAAGGAGGTTGTTGATGGATTGGGAAATAATCTATTGATGAAAAGAGATGGCACATTGATCGGAATTTTCCCTTATGGTTCAACAAACAAGATCGGGGGTTCTAAGGAAAGTAATTTTTGGTTGCTTTAGGAGTTGGTTGGGAGGAACAACAGCTTCAGTTCTATTTCCCGACAATGGTTGCAGGTTCTATACTAAATTTATTGACTGCTTTAGTATTGATTTTTATAGTTTGAAAGTAGAATTGAATTTTAAATACATTATAAATAGATAATTTTTACCATGTATATATTAGTATTCTTTTTATCTCGTTTAATTATAAGTTGTTAGTTATTCGTTGTTCGTAGTCAATTTATTCAAGTTCAAATAGTAGAAATCAAAGATCTCTTCCTATGTAGAAATTTTAATGGTAAATCAAATTTTCTCTAGGATGTTTCCATATGTTAAACTACATCAACTTCAAATCAAAACCCTACATTGTATAAATCTTAGACTTAGTAGGAAGAGACAAGAGGATTTAAACTATATACTATCGAAAATGTTCATATTATTAAGATAATAACAAATCTAAGTAATTTAAACCAATCAAATTCCTCTATGAGTCAAAAGACTTCTACATAGAGCTTAACTTTGTTTTAAATTTCATTAACATACACTTCTACCACTCCTTAGGCTTCCATACCCAGGAATGGACATATCTAAGAGAAATAATAAATTAAAATAGAACCAAGAGATCAAGTTCGATAAAATAGTTAGAAACATTTAATTAACAAATATATTTAAAATGTGTAGTTACAGATTCGAGTTTTCCAAATGTAGCAATAATAAAATATAGTTAAGATATAGGAATTATAAACCCAGAGTTAAGATTATCCACTGAATCAAAATCACATATGAAGTTCTTTATATACAAATAAATATAAGCAATAAAATCTACAATGTTGGTTACCAATCATCAAATCACATCCACAACCAATTTATCAAAATGCGATAGGAGGAAACTAAACAAATTCTCTTTGAGCCAAAGGCTTATATACATACCTTAAGTCTCTTTAAAAAAATTAATCAACATAAAATTTCTCAACCTATGTTTCAGGCTTCCATACCCATAATTTGATAAATATGGGGTAAATATTAAATTAAAATAGAACCAAAATATCAAGATACTTTCAAACATACATCCCATTAAAAATCCAAGGAAAGTGTTGCAGCTGCAACTTTCTTCCCAAATTAAAAAAAAATTTGGACCCTCCTTTTAATTTCATCTTTCCTAGGATTGTTTGGATTCCTGAACTCTGTCTTTCCTTTGCTACCAATTTGGATTTTCTTGAGTTTGATTTGAAGTCAATTGTTTACCACTGTTAGAAGTCGGATGATTCGATAACTATTTTCTTTCCGTTGTTTCGGAGTTTAAACAAGCTAGTATAACCGTCACCCAGCTGAACGTCTTTAGTTTTATTTGAACACTTAACTTTTCTTTGATTTTTTCGATGTTTTGGTTTTATCGGTATCAGAAGGCAGTCGAAGTTTGAATCAGAGATTTAGTTCTCTATGCCACCAATGGACAGTCTTGTTATTCGCCAATGCCCATTATCTCTTTTGTTTTTTTTTTCAAAACTTTATATTTTTAACTATCGGATATTTTGCTTATCGCTATCGGAATGATTTTTGTCATTTATCGAAGGCCTTGTCTGTTTCCTTACCAACACTGTGGAGATGCTTAGTTTTGAACTCATCGATCCATAGTCCTTAGTTCTTCTAATCGTTGATGATATTCCATTGTTGTGGAATCCATAGTCAGTTTGTCTCCCGCCATTGCCACTACGTAATGAACTATCTCGCCGATGATTAGTGTTTTCAAGTTTTGACGCTTTATTGAGTAGTGATTCCATTTTTCGATATGTGATTTCGGAGGCATTTAGTGCTTTATACCATCAAAATTGCAGAAACCTTCAGCTTTGTCTCACCAATATTGCGGATTATCTTGTGTCTTGAGCCGTCGATACATAATATTTATAACCTCCGATCACCGAGGTTTTCATTTGATCGCGGAAGTCATGGTTTGTATGTCTTCCATTGTTGCGGATCCTTAGTTAACTAATCATCTGATGCTATGGTGGTTTCGATCACCGATTGGTTTCTTTTCCTGCCGTATTTTTCACCGGAAGGTCTATATATATTGGAACGGGGTCTTATTTTATTGTTTATCCTTGTAAGAACTCGCATTTGTTCTGTCCTTGTCGAGTTGAACTGTACCAATGTACTTAGCCATTGGGATTTCATTTTTGGAGTGCTTCCATGGAAGTTTTAGACCATCCCGTCGACTGCACAACTTGCTTTCTAGGCAGGCCAGCCATGGTTTCTCCTTTCGCTTGATTTTATGGGTCATTTTGGGAACTAGGGTCTTCCCCTGGTTAGGTTTTCCCACCGTTGTGTATTTAGCCGTCTAAAATGAATTTTTATCCTTACTGCGTGAGGTATCGGTCAGGTTGACAGTTTTGGTGGTGGGAGTTTTCTTGAGTTTTTTTTTTGAGCCGTTATGGAAGCTCGATCCCGGTCCGAGGGTTTAGGTAGTTGGCACAGACAAGCGTTATGCTATCTGCACCGACTTTTTTGGGGTTGTTTATGGCTATCTGGGGGGGAGTTTTCAATTTTCTCAGGCACTCACCCTAGTTTCGAGGAACGACGAGGGGTTTTCAGCATTTTGGCTGAATTGGGATTTTCGCATTTTTAATTACAATTGATAGTGTGGTTCTTGTGCTTGAGGATTTAGATTATTTCGATTGCAGTCTGATTTTAACGATAGGTTCTCTATCGGGCTTATGTTTTAGTTGCAGACAAACTTAGAGAATTTTAAACCTAGCTATAGAAGTTCCTTTGCCTTGTCATTTTCTTTCACACACTAACGTTTTGTATAGTTTATTTGTGAAAAATCATATGAATGAGGTAAATAGTGGTATATAGTTGTCCTTCATTTTTAACACTATCTAGAAGCTCCAATATTCTAAGAACATACTATGTTTGTTACTACGGTAACCATTGCAAAGGAGATATATCTAAAAGACAAAAGAAGAAGGCTCCTGTTGTAGAGGGAGAACCAAATGTGGAAATCATCACCAAGGTGGAATACATTTATGAAGATACCAGAGCCACCACTGGAGTAGAGCCAGATTACAAGTGGGGTGAAATATATCAAATGATTGCAAATCAAAATGTGCCTGATGCAGGGTTCGAAGAACTAACTATATATGCAAACATCGATAAATTTGCTTTGATAAAGGTAGCCACTAGACCTGAGATGTTCCGATGCTCCGAGGTGATCGATTGGATTCTGTCAAGGGAAAATGTGACTCGGATGATCTTAGCAAATACTGCCAAATAGGGCTATGCTGCATACATTCCTACTTATGTCTCAATGGCATACCACTTGCCTCCTGCTCAAATTTACTTAACTGAAAGTTGGTTGAAGGAGACAAATTTGGACCTGGTTGAAACTGTCAAAATAATGATGATACCAGGGAAGAAATTTCGAACCAGGCCCTCAGGAGAATATGATACAGCCACTCTCCAGACCCCTTATAGATTTATAGCACTTATGCTAAATAGATTTTTTGGGAGAGCTCATGGTAAAAGCTTCAAATTGGGATGGATACCCATTATTTTCTATGTGGCCACTCAGGGGACCATATTCAATTGGGAAAAAATAGTGTCCAATAGCCTCTCAACATGCATATCTTCAGCTTTGGAAGCGGTGTCATAGAAGAAGTCGAAGTTCTACATCAGCTCTATCTTAGTGTATGATGTAGAACTTCGACTTCTTCTTCTTCTACATCAGCATAGAAGAAGCGGTGTATATTATGTACCCAGTCATTTCCAGCGTTAAGGTGTAATTGGGACAGGGATAGGACCCTTGTATACACGGCATACGAATTATTTTGGGCACACAAATACTACAACCACTACAAAGAGATATGTGAACACTTCATTATGCCTTTGTACACTTTAATTTTCCTGTCAGAATACAATTGCATGTCCGAAGAGGAATTCAAAATCATTGAAGAACATGGGAGTTACTATTTGACTGAAGAGGGAATGCACAGCAAAATGTATGGTGGCTCTACGACACCTTCTCTACTCCCCAAATATGCCACTGATTATGTGTTACATAAATAATTAGTCAGGCAGGTATACATTGATGGTGTTGGAAGATTTTTGTTCGAACATAAAAAGGAAACATATCCTACCATACCTTTCTGGTTAGGGAGTTATAAGTTTACAAAGGTCAAACAAACTGTAGAATTCGTGAAGGAGTTGGAGCACTTTCATTTTGGTGTGATGAAATTCCACGGGAATGACTCCCAAAATAAGGTTGTAGAGCATTGCAAGGAGGCAAATGTTCATTTTGAATACACAAATTTATGGGACAAGGATGAAGAAATCTTCAGAAATGCAAAGAATATTATTGCATTAAAGAAGATATTTAAACAGAAAATCACCATTGTGGGCAGAAAGGGAAAAACCACACAGAAGAAAGCTAAAGAAGAAGAGGCCAAAAAGAGGGAAGAGCATGCTAGGAGGCTAGCACAAGAGGCAAAAAATTGGCTAAAGAATGAAGAAGAAGGAATAAAGAGAACCGCCGAGGAAGCAACAAAGAAGGAGGAGGAGGAAAGAAAGAAGAAGGAAGATGCAGAGATAAAGGAAAAACAAGAAGAAACTGAAGGTTTAATATTGACAGGATCTAAAATAGATCAGCAGACTAATGACCCAATAGACACTCAGGGGGCACATGATGATACAGACATAGGGCATGGACAAGATAATCTTGATCCTCAGGAGCTTGCTGCAACTTCTAGCAGCACTCAAGAACAAGTGGTATTTTCTTAAATGAATTTGATACCTTTGAGAAGAGGTCCTTTATTTCAGCACTATCTTCTATGACAAGCAGAAGAAAAGGATTATCAGAAGAACCGAAAAAAATGTTGAAAAATGAGGATAATCAGGTAAGATGATAAATGATAAAACTTTGGTGTATGGCACAAATGCATATTCGAGATTGACAGCAAGAAGTGGGGTGGAATTAAACCAAGCTACGGATGATAATGTAGATAGACTGATGACGGACCTAGAGCAATCAAGAAAGAATGCAGCTCAGTTAAAAGAAACACTAAAGAAAGAAAGAGATGAAGGCCACAAGCTGAAGAGAAAATTTCAGGACATGCAAAATGAATTGAAGACTTCAAAGGCAGAGCTCCAGACTCTCCAAGAAAATAAGATGACTTTAGAAGTTTTTGTAGAGAAAAATGCTCAAAACAACTTGGAAGAATTATAGAAACTACAGTTAGAGCTTCAAGTGCTAATAACTGAGAGGAATTACCTTCAAGTATCATACGAGACTCTAAGTTCAAAGAAGGTCCAGCTGCAAAATAAGGTAATTGAGATGGAATCAGAGAAGGATGCCACTGAAGAGAGAGGAAAATAGTATCAAATGCAGATAGCAGTTTTGGAGGGACAGAATGCTTCATTGACAGCATCACTAAAAGATTCTATGGAACAGAAGATGGATGTCCAACCTTTGAAAGAATATGTTCTGGCCCAGAGAAAGAAAACCCAACAACTACAAGTGTGCATTGAGGAATAAAGGTGTAAGATTGTGCAAATAGATGGAAGATTAGAAGAAATATTGGACACCACTTCGTATTTTGTAGATAGATCTCAGTATATTTTGGAGGTCCTGACTGGAAGGATAGTGTGGATAGAAACAAATGATGAAACCCTTGTAGAGCTACTAGCTAAATATTGACATAGTTTAAAGCAGGATTACAACTTATTGGAGTTTGCAATAAATACTCCGAAAGAATTCAAAAAGACTGTGAAGAAAACGAACGGATTATGTGCTAAATACTACAGAAGAATGCTAGTCACATACAATAGATGTCAAGCTGTTGCAGATAAAAGAGTGGGTGCGATACCAGAACATGAGTTGTTCATAGAAAAACTACAGAACAGGTATCAGGAAGACGAGCAGGAGATCCAACAAGTTAAGGATCTAGATGAACAAATTCTGAAGAAAGCAATAGCTCATCCAGCAGTAAGCATCCATTTACTTGAAGATCAAATGCGCCTGAGTCCAGCAAGAATAGAAGTGGTTAAGAATCAGGCTGCAAAGTATGAGATAAACATCCATTTTCTTGAACCCTCAAATTTTGAGAGCATAGAAGTAGAGGCCCGGGCAAGGAAGAGGTTTATTAATGACCAAGCAGAGCCCTGTTCATAAGAGTGTTCTATTTATTTTTGTTTTAAATGTAATATATTGTATAAATTATGAGCACTCACTACAGGACAAAATTTTGGGATTGAAACATTGGGGAATCCCAAAAGTCATTTGGGGGCAACCCAAAGGTTTTGCTTTTGTGTAATTATAGGAGAGTTAGATGTAGAAGTGGACTTTTTCTTTCCCATGCAATTTTTGAGAATTATTGTAAGAAGAACTACTTCCTTTTGCAATAAAGAGTTACAATTTTTATGCTGGAGAAAGTTTGGTGGACTGTTTCAAATGATTTACTGTGGATTAGTTGAATGTGAACTATTTAGTTTTCAGCTCATGTCCATTAACTGTCAGATTGTTCTAACTCATTGAAGTTTCTACTTATGTTATGAATGTCTTATAGTTTATTCTGTGAAATTTCCACTGTGAGTAATGGAGGTTTTCATAAACAACAAGCTATCTTGTTGTCAATATTTTTCTTAATGTTCATGTGTTCTGAAATAAATAACAACTATCTGTAATTGTTCATAATACATGTGCATAAATACATTACTCATTGTAAACTATTAATTCTGCTCCCTAGGGATAGGTTAGTTAGATAAATTTATTTTCTTGCTGTGTGTGATTTAGACACGAGAGAGTTAAGACGAGAGGTAAGAACTTGTGTATCACATTGTGACGCTCCTCGTTATCTCTATCAATCTGCATTTTTATATGGGCACTTGCACATCATACTTAAATAAAAAAAACTAAAAATATACAAGGTGGACCGGGCCGTAACCGGTAAAACCTTTTATTTTGTTACTTGACCTACGGTAGCCGGACCGTAAACTAGATGGATTCCCCATACTATACAATAATGGGCTAGTTGGGAACGTTATTGGGGAGAATCCCCAACTATTTTTACCTATGATTTTCCAGGCCTCAACAAAAAGAAATTGGAGTAGAATCCAAATCAAGCAAGAATTAAAGACCAGTTATCCACCACATCGAGTCACTTTCAAATCTTGTTATCAACCAAATTACAAATTGGAAAATTTCTGTGATGGTGATACTCCAATCATGGAACCATTCTTTAGTCATCGCCAAAGAGTCCCCAAATCGAAGGATATAACTAACTACTATTAATTAAAAATCCAACATATCTTAAGCGATAGAGGCTGCGAAGCCTCTTCCTTCCATTTACATCGAATTCTGAATAACCATGGTCAACCCAGATACAATAGGGTGGATGCATACCTTGAAAATTATTGCATTGATACGAGTGTTTAGCGCTGGAGCTACATCAGTGCATTTATGCATATAAAAAAAATTCTAGCATTAGTATAAAATACAAGCTTTTAATTTATAAATTTTCCTAATAAATAGAGTGCAGGATAGGGTTCCTCACCTCAAGGAAGAGAAGGCCAAAACATGAGAGGAGGTAACCCTATCGCCATTCTCATATGGCCATACATGAAGCATCTATATTATTTTTCAAGATTTAAAACCTATCCAATTTTATCATTATCAAAAATATAATAAGTTACAAATTTAACTGCGAATGCTACCTAGTTGAAGGGATGGAGGCCATAAAGGAAATGCCAAGTTTATCCTAAGCCTGAGGGCATCCTTGTGTTGGAACCCTAGTAGCTCCTGCCAAAAGTAGAGTCATGTTTTTAAAACTTCTCTTTAATTTTGAAATGAAATACATTATCAAATGAACTAGTACATAGGTCGAGGTTATACCTTCAGTTCACGTCCAGAGGGTCAGGGGTTTTCTCCTCCTAGCTCCCCTCTCATTCCTTTTCCCTGTACACACAAAAAAAAAAATAAGTTAACCATGTTTACAACTACAAACCACATTAATGAATTAAAGATCCGAAATTACAACTTCATACCTATAAAATAACCTTGCAGGGTTTTAAACCTCTGTCGAAATGGAAGACAAGCAAGATGAGTCTCCTCATATCCATACAATAAGCAAAATGATGGTTGCGTTTGTGCAAAGGATAAATGGACGCCACACAACCATTAAAATACTAAATGAAAACCTTTAAAACAACTCAAAAATGTAGTGATGAAACCCAACAACTCTTGCAGACCCCGAAGGGAAATCCTGGTTGCAGCACAACCCATGGACCAACCTAGCACAAACCTCCAACAGCGATTAACATTAAAACTAAATAGATACCATCAAGACCAAATTAATACCATGTAAAAACCTGATTAAACCTCTTCAAAAACATGAACCAGATAAAGGACAGATGGAAGGCCAGGATCAGTCCTTTCCATGCAGAGTAAGATGGTGAGTTAATGTGTCCGGCTGCCTTGTCAACTCGCAACCATGGTTATGAACAAGACTTAGCACATAGCTTTAAAAAATATTTAAAAACCCTCGCGATCACAAATGGAATACACCTTGTGCTCCCTAGGTTGTAAGACAAAACAATGGATTAAAACTTATCACATGGTCACCATATAACTTCTAACATCACTTGTAAAGCTTAAACACACACACACACACACACACATATCAACTATTTTCATACTCGTATGTAAGATGGGTTTTAACATAAGATAGATTAATTTTAAAAAGTTTAGTTAGGACTAAGCCCATCTATCTAGGCTTATTTTCCTAGATAAACAAACCATTATGATAATAACCTTAAACCTTAAAATCACCTTGGCAAGATTATGACCAAGTTGTTGTTATAAATAAAGTCAACACCAAGCAGATGATATGCACTATCATCAAACCATTAAAGAGTCTAATAAACCTTATCCATGAAAATGAGTAAATAGTATGTTACGACAAATAAGAACTTGTTAAGTAAGAATAATAAAGCATAAACCATTTTTTTAATGAAAATTAAGGGTATGTGACAAACTAAGATTATAGAACTTAGTGTGCCACTTGAGAGTTAAATGCCCCATAGAGATGGCATGTGTAATTGGTGGGGGGATTATTCATAACACTTGAGGCATGGAAGGTTTATTTTCCTATGTAAGGACTTTGTTTTCACTATTAGCCATGGTCTAGATCCATATACCTATTGCTAATGCTCAATTCATCGTAGCCATATCCCATGTGGAAGTCAAGGGTGCTATTGAAAGGTACTACATGTTGTTTCAATGCATATCTTTCCATTCTTAAGCTTTTGTAATGTTGAATACCCTTCTTATACTTCGGTGACCAACGCCAAGTTTCAAATACCCATTAGTCTTACTAGAAACATTATTATGTCCAATGATAAAAAACACATAGTGAAAATATACCTAAGAGATGCAACATTTTGTGCAATTTTTTTTCATGGTAATTAAAACCTTGAAATGTCATTTAGGGCACAATGACAATTGTTTTGTCTCGTGTCCTTGGTTATACTTCTAGACCAATTCTTGGTATACAACTAACATAATAATGACACCAATAACAACCTTCTACACAATTGATAACCAATAGAGGTTTCATGTAGTTGTTTCAGTAGTAGTCCATACAACATATGCTTGTAAAGAAAACTTTAGGTACATAGGTTATTGCTTCCTTTCCTTGACTAGGTTCATGCACCAAACGTCCATCCATAATTCATTGAACCTCATACTAGTACCCATATTTAAATCATATATAAAAGAATCCTTGGAGAGGTATCATGTAATTTTTTCTAGTTGTTCTGAAATGTTAGTGAGCTTGAGAAGGTCCAAGTTGTTCTTAAGGTCATTACCTCCCTCGTAACCATGTTTATGCTGTAACATGCATTTCTAGTGCATTAAACCTACTCATGGTTCTCGTATCCCACTTAAAGGACAAGGGCACTAGTTCAAGTAGTTATTTAAGACTCATGATATAAAGAAGCTTAAGAAAAATCCCAATTCTGTTGTTTTAGTACTTGATGATGGTTAAGGCCCCAAAAACCATACATTATCTTATATGGTGTTCCAAAAACATGTTCATGATATTAGATTCTAATGGGAAGATCTTGGGACAAAAATGGTCTTGACATAGATTGCACAACAGAAATAAGAGAAGAATGATTGAATAACAATATGACAAATCTTCCATTAATTGATTATTCACATATGGGTGAATATATAATACAACATAAATGAATAATTCGAATACCGAATAATTCGAATACCTACTCAGGTAGTTGAATCTACCAAACTAGACTAACTCTAGATCTAACTAGGAGTGGGAAAAAAACCACTATAGCTCACTAATACAACTGCAGATCACTTAAACAAGTTAATAATGAGTTACAATCAATTAAAATCACTTAAACTAGTTAATAACCAGTTACAATCACTTAAACTAGTTAATAAACAGTTATAATCAGCTACAATAAGTTAATAACTAGTTACAATTAGTTAACTGAGAGGGTAGGTGAACAAACGTTCCACACTCCCTACATGCATGCAAAAATGGTGCTAGAGACAGTAGAAGTGATCTAGTTGATGAGGATAGGAGCACAATTGAAAATAACTAAAGACTTAATGGAGTCAACTATTCGATACTACTGGTGGAACTCTGAGTGGGTTCCTATAAACTAGGGATTGATCTCTGGAGCTCCAAAATAGATGCAGATAGTTGCAGTAAGTGGCATATATCCACTAGTTATGTTCCCCAAGCATTGGTGAAGTGATGAGACCTCCTAAGCTAGGGAAATTAATCAAATAGACTTTATGTGGTCAAAATGAGACAAATGTAGGATTAATGATAATCCTAAATTTGGACTACCTTGGCCTTGGTAACTAATACCAAAGGTCACCCATTACAATCTAAATACAAAAATTATTTATCCATGAAAAATTGAGGGAAAAAGCAAAACCACATGGGGAAAATCTTTCCTCAAAAATGGACATGGAATAGAAATTAAATGAATATATTCACTCTGTCTTTGTTCTTCACTTGAATAAGATAGATTTACTAATTCTTGGTGAAAAACTTTGGATAGTTGTTGTAGATTCCTTGATCATGATGTATCAGTTTTTCAATGCTATGTAGACAAAAAGCATGAGGAGAATCCCCTTGTAACTCATATTATGGTGATGAAGGAGCATCATATGAATGCTTCTTGATGTGACAACATAAAATATAATATTTGAACATAAAATCATATATGGAAAAGAGATATGTGTAATCATCTCTTAACCAAAGAACATCAATGAAATTGATAGGCTCAATTTCTAGTGTAGCTGCATAATGGTGAACTCGATCATGAATATTTTTCCCAAACTGAAGTGAAACCTTTATAATTCTATAATAGATATTATGAGGCTCTAATATATCATAAATTAAGTCATACAGAGCACCAATATACCAAGGTATAGTGGCTCCAAAATCTGGTTGAGTCACAGTAGGAAAACTAGGTGCAACTAGTCTACATTGACAATTGGGCCAATATGGTGAGCATAAGGATCTAAAATTCGACTTAATAAAGGTTATATAAGACCCAAATGTTTTTAACAACACCCCACCTACATACAATGATAATTAAAACCAACCAATGACAAAAAACAAAGACATGATAACAACTTTCACCATTGATACAATATAGGAAACCATAAAATTGTCTAGTTTACCAACTGAGGAGTTTGGGAGTTGTAGAGTCTTATGCGTATCAAATGGATGGGATAGAGGTGCCAGAAATTGCACATCATCCTGAAATCATATTTCAAATTAGAGAAAGAATAATTTGAATGTATTTTGAAGGATTCGGATGAAGACAAGTCATAAACTACTGGTACAAAATATAGTATTGAGAGGAGATGGCTAGACTGATAGGTATTTTTTCAATGGGAGGAAAATATATTTATGATTTTGATATATCAGAATGAGTATCAAAATCAGAAACATCAGAAACATACTTTATTCAAGAAACCAAATCATGAGCATCATACCTTTGAATTTCATAGTGTTGTAGTGCCCCTGGGGATCAACATACTTTTTCCTTCTTGCAAAATATGGAACATCAATTTTGTTTCTTTCGAGCAACTGACTCATGATGTCAATTTTTTTCCTCAAGCAAGAATTTTCATTGTGAGAATATTTTCTGCAATAGGTACACTGTGATATTCCCTCCTTGTTTCCCTTCTTCTTGAAATTCAATCCTTCATAAGTAGAGTTAGAACCTTCATCTTCAGAGTATGAATTTGGATTCTCCTCCTTCACTTTTAGCTTTCCTTGGGACTTGAGATTATTTCTTACAAGAGAATAAAGCACATGATCCTTTGAGGTTTTGACAGTCCTCATTTGAATCATCTTGATCTTCTCTTGAGTGAGAGAATCTATGAATGCATCCAAGGATGGAATCCTCCAATTTCGAACTACAAGCTTGGTAGCATAGAATGTTGACACAAAAAACGAGTATTTCGGGCCCAGCTTTGATAGAATGGAGATGATTAACTATTCTTGTTTCTTCTCAATCCCACACTGCTTGAGAAAAAGTGCTAGTGACTTAAACTTGGTGATGAATTCCTCAATGGTTTCAAATTCACTTGGTCTCAATGATATTAAATCATTCTCCAATTAATGTCCTCTAAGATCATCTTGCTTTTTGAAGAGGGATTCAAGTTTGATCCATACTTCATTAGGGTCTGTTAAGCTATCAAGATGGAAAATAAGTTCTGGAGAGAGAGAGAGACAAATCAATCCATAAGCTTCATCCTTTCTATTATGCCACCTTACTTTCTGAACAAATGCATTAGGCTCGATTTCTAAGGCCATAGTAACTCTATAGAGACCTTTGTTGCACAATAGTATCTCAATCTTGGCTTTCCATTCAAGATAATTGAAGGAAGTCAAGGTTAATATATTATATATACCCATGCTCTGTTGTTGTGCTTCTGGTGAGAGAACTTAATACCTGCACAAGACTAGAAAGTAAATTTTTTTAAGATGAATCAACCTCTATTTTGACAATGAGCACATTTTCAAATTCTGTCACATATGCAGAGACTTCTCTTGATAAAATACAATGTTAGCAAGGAAGATATTGTAGGATATATGTGGAAAATCAACTACTTCTGGTGCATCAATGGAAATATATGAGGGATATTTAAATAGCATGACCAGGATATGACACCATATTAGATTATGACATGCATATCTTGGGACAAATATGGTCTTCACATATATTGCACAAGAGAAATAAGAGAAGAATGATTGAAGAACAATATGAGAAATATTCCATTAATTGATTATTCACATTATGGGTGAATATATAATACAACATCAATGAATAATTTGAATACCTACTAAGGTATTTGAATCTACGAACATAGACTGACTCTATAGTTACCGAGGAGTGGAAAAACCACCACTATAGCTCACTGTTGCAACTAAAGATCACTTAAACTAGTTAATAACCAATTAAAATCACTTACAATCCCTTAAACTAGTTAATAACTAGTTACAATCAGTTAATAACTAGTTACAATTAGTTAATTGAGAGGGTAGGTGAACAAAGGGCCACACTCCCTACATTCATGAAAAACTAGCGCGAGAGACACTGGAAGTGATTTAACTGATGGGGATCGAATCACAACTAAGGATAAATAAAGACCTACTGGAGTCAACTGTTGAATACTACTGGAGGCACTCTGAGTGGGTTCTTTCAAAATAGGTATTGATCCATGGAGCTCCAAAAGACATGCAGAAAACTTTAGTAAGTGGCATATATCCACTAGTTATGTTCCCCATGCATTCCGGAAGTGATGAGACCTCCTAATGTAGGAAAATTAATCAAATAGACTTTATGTGGTCAAAAGGTGACAAAGGGAGGATTAATAATAATCTTGACACATGACACTTTAGCCTTAGAATTTATGATTAGTGTCGATTGATTTTTTTGTTTCCTTCCACCAATCAACACCAATGGCCTTAGGATGATGTTTCCATACCATGACTATGGTCAAGGAATTGATTCCTAATTATCATGTAACAAAAGAGTTAATGAGACCCAAATCCAACTCGTACTGAAAGGATCCACTACTAAGGGCTCATGTCAGGATATTTAGGTTTTTATATGGATCTTGAGATCAAAAGGTTTTAATTAGGGATGAAGGACCTTATTTACCCCTTTGACCATGTTTAGCTGTATTGGAATCCATATCCCACTTGAAATATTGTGAAGAACCCTTACAAATTATTATTTTTTTGTTTAGAAGACTTTTTCAAAGCTCCTAAGCCTAAGAATATTTAGGAATATCACGAGACACTTTTTTCATTCCTTGTCCATTTGGAAGGCCTTACAACTGATCCTAGCTATTCCAAATATACTAATGGAATCCATATTACCAAAGACCCACTATAGAGGGATTTGGTTATGGTTTATGTTTTTCATGGTGATTAATCCTAATAAGTAAAATTTAGGGACTAAGAACAAAGTGTTTTCCTCCTATAACCATAGTGCTTTATCTATACAAGGTTCATTTCACACTTAATTTTCTTATTTATCCCCCAACCATATTTAAACCATTAAAGTCATTTTGAATGCATAAAACACATCTCATGGAATTGTATCCCACTCATGATACAATGGTAAGGGTCATGTCCCTTTTATATAATACAAATTAGGGCTCCATAAGTAACTAAAATATATTAAGGGTCTAGATATGTTCTTCTTGAGAGCTAGGCCCCCACCCAAAAACCCAACCCCTAATGACCCTCCTTGGTTGTGTGTGTGATGTATAGGCAAGGCTCAATACAATAGTACATAATGAGAGATAAGTGACCAAAAAATGACCAAAATATTCCTATAAATGACCACTTTTGATTTGGCGATCACTGGTGGCTAATTTCTGGTCTCTTATCACGCGACCAAAATTGCGGTCATATATAGTTTGGTCATTTATAGCTTGTCGGCTAGTCATTAATTTGGTCGCATATTTGGTCATTAATATGGTCGTATGTTTGGTAATTAATCTATTCATGTTTGGTCATTAATCTATTCATTAATTTTGTCATATGTTTGGTGATAAGAGACCGAAAATTAGCCACCAAAACTATCATTTGGTCATTTGTATGTGAATTTTGGTCATTTGTTTGGTCGCTTATCTCCCATTTGTTGGTCACTCATCTCTCATTTTTTTTGTCACTAATTTATCCATTTTATATGCAAATATTCACATATTTTTGTAGATAGGGTATGGAGAAATCGAACCACCAATATCCTTCCTGTAAGGCAGGTGCTTTTCCATTGCACTAGTACCCTTGAAGGGATCATAAATCATTTGTAGGGATCAATAATGAAATAAATAAAAACATATTGTTGATAACTTTAATGATGGTAAAAATATTAAAACACATATAACATGATTGATATGAGCTGGAAAGTTGGATCTAATTCTCCCAATGATAAGGACAACATAGGGCTTAACATATTTATCAACCTTTCTCATAAGTCGAACAAAAACAGGAAGTGTAGAATGCATCACAGAAGACTCCTTTATTTTATCCATTTGAAGTTCATTTAATATATGGTAAAGGACCTAACTAGTCTAGAACCATATCTAAATATTAAAGGATAGAACAATTTAGGGTATTTATACAATAAAAATATTTCATATTGTTGGATAACTTCCATGTACACTTTGTTGTCTAGTATACAAGAAAAATCTATTTAAAGAATCATAAATTATCATAAATTGAAATGGAAAAGGAAACCAAATAGGAAGAGGATTGAGTTACTTTGTGTAACTTTAAGTTTTTCATCCATCTATCGATTTCCAATGCCCTTTGAATGTCCATCCTTTATTTTTCTAGTGCATTCATCGTGAATAATAACTAACTGTGGCCATAAAATTAGGTCTTGATTATTTCCCAATGATTTGGGTGTTTGGAATGTCTGATATGATTTTTCATTATCTGGTGGAAAGGTGTAGCTCCATCCCATCGTGAAAACACATAATGCTTTATACAGTTCCAAGTGTTGTGATCGCAGAACAATATTCATAGCATTGTATGCATGCATAACGTAGCTGTGAGTATTAAAAAAATATTTGGATTGACTACAAAATAGAACTTGTCCAACTTAGACAAATGTCAAATAATTATCTGAGCTAAAATTTGAAGAACAAAATATTAAAAATAACATATATATTCAGTCAACTTTCATTGATAAATGTATTGAGAAAAAAATGAAAGTTAGCAAGAAATCATGTGGAGAGTGGACAAAAAATAAATGTGAGATGTTGAACCATTTCTTGACAGCACAACCATTTTTTCTATTATTAGAAATCACTTCCTCGAATCAAGGGTACTACCCAACATTCAAAGAATATAAAAGAACACCACCAGACACAAGTGAAGGATTTGAGGGTTGGTATTTTGCATCTTGTAGGCTGAGTTTTGTGAGCCCTTGATGCTGTTGTAATTGATTGAAGAAAAAGAAAGTTTCCTAAGGATTATTCCCTAATTTTGTCAGTCTAGACTCCTTTGGAACTTCTATTTCATGTTAAATCGAAGCTTGATTTCTTCAACAGTTATCAAATAGTATTATGTTTTCCTTATGATATACATCTACAAATATTAGTTCTTAACTATGTTTGTTGGTGCAAATATATCAATGGATATTTTTAGCATATAATAGCATTATTTAAACATCTTTTATGTTATATTGGATTCATTTTCTCTGTACGTGTTCCTTGAATATACATGCCTTCTTGAATTGTTCACCTAAAAGCATCCCACAACTAAAAAGTGTCCCCTTTTCCCACTGTTACTTGAAATGAGAACCATTTAAAGATAAAGAAATTTGGGTATCATCTTTTAACCTTGAGTTGCAAGATTCATTCATTGCCAATGCATTGCACACTTTCATTTTATTTCTAGATTTCAGTCTACTATTGGTGGCTGGGATCTTTCTCTACCTTCCTCCATTTCATCCTTTTATATTCGATGTCTGACTGAATGAGACTCCGTTTCCCACTTGAAATACTTATGGTATGAGACTTTTACTTCATTGTTAATCCAGTATTTGGTTGCACCATTCCTTCTTCTTTGATTCTTTTCAAATCTTTACCTTGTTGACATGTTTGCATTATCAGAACTTGGTCTATCGATTTGCTGAGAATTTTAAGTTGTTTTTTGGTCATAATCAACAACCATCATTTTTGTAATTTATTGAGGGTTACCCCCTCTAGTCTCAAGGGCCCGTTTGAAGACCTTAAGCTGGCTGTGAGATGCCTTGGAATAGTTTCGTTGCATCTAAGAACATCTCAAGGAAAAACAGTTGGGTAAATACCCAACCTTTATAATTATTTGTATAGTCCTTCTTAGGAAGTTGATAATTTTTAATGCTTCAATCAAAAAAATAAATTACGATTATCACGAAATGTAACATTATGTAAACCCAAATATGACTTACTGTGGTTGTTGTTACACATTCCAACTTCCTTCTTTGCAGGATTGTCTGATAGAACTTTGGACATATCAGAGTAGAGAAAAGAAGTTCTTTGAAACAATATAACTTCCAATGGAAAATAAATACATTTGAAAAACCCATATTTTGCTTAGTCTCTCTGATGTAGTTGATCCTATAATACAAGAGCATAGTTATAAGTTATACAAAAATGAGTTTAAATCGGTAAGAAGAGAAACAATTATGTAAATATAGAAAACCTGTTAGAAACCATACCTGTACCATCACTGGAACAAGTTTCATGAAATTATTATCAGGTGGAAGAACTGTGCAGACTTACAACATCAATGAAATGAAGTTGGTACAAAATAAAAAACGCCAAGGCATCCACCACAGCTTAGATTTGTTGTCCCAACATCCTCAAAAGTCATATGATACAAAAAATGATCTAATAAGGCTTAGAACCAAAATCTATTTAATGTAAAGTCCCATTACATAGTCGGAGAAGAATTCTACATTATGCAATTGCCAGATATCTGACCATTAACCACTAAATTAATAACTCTATTTTGATTCCTCATTAATACATCACTTTATTAGTGGGACTGTATTATACATCTGAATCCCAAGTCCTACTTCGTCTAAGTTATCAATATGATCATTATCTGTACCACACACTTGGATCTTGTTGATGAGGAATCCTACAAGATGTAAAATCAAATACCTATTAAACAAGAACAAATTTTCAAAAGAGAGCATCGAAAAAGATTCTTATAATCCCACAAAGTCCTCAGAAAAGAGAAATGGAGTGGAATAGTACTTAATTGTGTAGAAATAACCTATGTAGTGCATCATCCATACTATTAATTTTTTTCCAAAGGCATTCCTTCCTCATTAATATGTTGTTATCATACACAACAAGGACTGAGCTATCATCCATACATGAACTTTATTGTTGTCAAGTTTTGCACCTATTCTTCCAGACCAAAAGCAACTATCAAACCACCAATCCACCAGATTTCCAACCTCCCATTAATTATAGACAATGACTACCAACTTGGGATGATATTGAGTATTTGCAATCTCACATTCACGGACAAAACGAGGAAAGCACAGTCACAACATTAAATTGTTTTTCTTCTTTTGCTACTAAGAACTTTTGTCTCTTGGGTATTTATTGTATACTTTTATCCATCTAACCTCTACAAATGGAATCAACATTACACCATATTATTAAAAAATTATGAAAATTGTACATAGATCAGATAATTATGCTTACTAGGTAAAACCCGTAGGATGATTTATAAGTAACCTATATGATATAACAACATTTTTTCAGAGAAAAATCACTGGTAAGGAAGAAAATCTACATAGATGAACTGGATTTGTCAAGAAATACTATGACACCTTATGAAATAAAGAAATAATGTACATGTTATCAAATAAGAAACCATAAAACCATAAAAGGACGTAAACCATGAAAAAACATCTCAAATAGACATAAACCATGACAAACAATGACAAAATAGTACTAGAAACAAAATAGTACCATTGTAACTAGACAAAATAAGTTTAATGCATAATTTTCATCTATTTCAACTTTAACACTCCCTAAGGTCCATGTGTTAAAGATGAAAAGCATACAAATACAATAAATAAAAACAATAGTAAATCTAACTCAAAGTACAAAGAAAACAAATAAGATAACCCAATAGGAGATTTGAAACCTTCCTTATACTCGAAAATATTTTTTCAGATCAGATCATATCCATTAAGAGATAATTAACTATAGGAACAAAGGACATACTTGAGAGAGAGAGAGAGAGAGAGAATAAATTCAATTATTGTAGGTTTAGTCAATTATAGTAGTAATGAAGTTAACGTAGTCGATAAGCAAGGAAATCCCAATTATTGGAGCAACATACCAAGAAACAACAGTACATAAAATATCAGGTAATGATGACATTCCACACAAAAACCAGAGCTCAATTTGTATCCCATACAAATCCCATGGATTTCTTGAGTAGGTTGTGATTTGTCTGGGGCTACTAAAAGAAACAATAACCCTGTTTGATTGGACTAAGATCTCTGTTGCATTGTTTGAGTTATTGGTTCTGCTTGAATTGAGTTGTAAGGAAACCCCAATTACCGTAGCATCATACCAAGAAACAACAGTCCATAAAATATCATGTAATGATGACATTCCACACACAAACCAGAGCTCCATTTGTAGTCCATAGAAATCCCATATCTTTCTTACAACTTAGCATAATCAAATAGTGCAACAGAGATATTATCCCACTCAAACAAGGTTATGGCTTCTTCTTGAAGTCCCAAACAACTCACAACCTGCTCAAGCAAGTTCATATAGGTAACAATTTAGTCCAGGAATCCCCAAGAAAATCACAATTCATTTCATGCATACCCAAGAAGGTCAGGGTTCAGTTAGGAATCACCAAGAAGGTCACAGTTCAGGCTTATTAGCCCTCAAATAGGTCATGCCCAACCTAACAGTCCAACAAAAGGTCACATATCAGCTTTAGGAATAGCACATAGGCCACTATCCAACCCAAAAGGCAGCACATAGGTCACGACCCATCCCAAAAGGCAACACACATTTCACGACATATTCTAGGCAGCCCTAATAGGTCAAGGGTCAGTCTAGGATGAGAATCACAAAGGTCATGACTTACCCCAAAATGCAACAAACAGGTCACAACTAGGTTCTACATCACCCTATTAGTCATATGAAGGGTCACAATCCACTTCAAACAGCAATAGAAACCAAGACAAGAAAGGAGAAACCCTACCAAGTTGAGGGAGAGGTGGCACAACTCAAGAACAACAACACATGCACCAAGGTGTCAAACTTTTAGATTCTCTCTCGAGGTATATAGTCCATAAGTGTGCCATACGGCAACAATAATCTTTATCATCACCGTATAAGGAAGGTCCATACCACAATAGTAAGTTTTATCATTACGATTTGGGAGTTCTCATCAATCCTTACCTATTCTAATTTCTCAAAGAAAAGGCTTATAAAAAGCTCTGGAGGATGTCAATAAAATTTCCACAATTTTAGCAAAAAAAAAAAACACATGAAAATAACGTCTAAACATAAATATATTCTCATGTTTTTAAAGTTATTTGAAAAGTTAGAGAGATGGATCAAAAACCTAACAAATAGGCATCAATGCAACTCTGTTTATAATGTGGATTCTTACAACATTAGAATGCTTGCAAAACCCCACAAGCAAGAACTCTCATATGAAACCAAAAGAAATAAATTAGCTAGTAGTGTTATTTATCAATAATGAAAAGATACACTAAAGACAACAAGCAGATAGGGAATTACTAGAAGTACAAAGTACCAAACAATAATGTTTAGTTTCACACATACCCCAAAAGCTTCCTGATAGACCCCATCCATGTCCATGTTGCCATTTTCACTTGAGACTGGCACAACATCAACATTGTCACACTGCATTGTTTTAGTTCCAAACATGAAAACTTGCAGTCTTCTAAAAAGTAGAAATATTATGAACAAACCCAAATGTTGAAAATAATTGTACCAAAAAGTAGTTTACAACTATCAATCTTAAAAAGTTATAAGTAAACAACCTTACATGTTTTTCATTATGGATTCTACAATCAAGTAAAAATAAAAAAGTTTCCATCCAACTCCTATTGTTGTGATGCAATATACAAATTAAAAATATCAATATGAAAAACAAATGAAGAAAATACAACATCTCCTAGTATGTTATATATAGTTATTAATAATAATATCACCTCCCTCATCAAATCCTGAAACATCTTCAGAATGAAAAACAATAAAAAATAAGGCTGGAGGAGGACCAAAGGAAGTAAATCCAAAGAAATATTTTAAATCTAAATCAGAGGATATCAACTTGTTTTAGGCCTTGCAAGAATCATACTTTTCTCATACCCAAGGAAATAAATAGAAATATTCTCTCACAAAAGCACACTCCCAAAGATTAATTCCCTTTGTTAAAAAAAGTGACAAATCATAGGACAAAAAGTCTACAAGAAGTCAACTTTGGAAGTGGATATATATAAAGACCAAAATTTGTTCAACAGATTCCCATGCATCTTGAAATCAACTTGCATTAATCCTATGATTCACCCTCTCAGCAAAATATGCCTGCAAGTAAGCTTTGCCTCTCTTGAAAAAAATAGAAAATGGATTTCCAAATTTCATGATAGATCAAGATAGTGTGTACAAGGAGAGATGAAATTCATGTTTGAAATAAATCAACCAAGGAAGAATTCATTCTCAAATAGAAAAATACTTAATTTGTTGTACATAAATACAATTCTGAAGCATATAAATTCAAACATGTTTTAGAGAACGTTCAATTTGTCTAAAAAAATGCTTGTTTGGACCTTCTAGAAGCATCCTTCCCTTATTTCTCCAAGAATTAATATGTAGAGCCACATCAAGATTATTGCATTATTCCAGTTGGACCTCCACCAATTCAATTGTCTGAAAATTTAACAAAATCACTAACATAAAGAAAATTACAAACAAGTCACCTAGTTGAATATTTTATTAACCAGTCTTCTCTCTGTAGAAATAGCAACTTATTGTAGACAGGATAAAAATATGTATACCAATAAATAATTTATGTTAACTTCTATATATTTCCAACCCTTTCATAGAGGCACTCTTATTTGTCTATCTGCCAAAAATAACCTTCTAGTATTTTAATGATGTAGACTCAAACAAAGAGATGGGAAAGAAAGAATGGAAACATATAATATATAGGAAATGTGATTTCTTCTGTTTGTTATCAATCTCACTTAGCAGATGAAAAGATAATATACCATTCTAGAATTTACATGATAATAGGGAGACATGTCTCTCATAGTGTACTAAGTTATGAAATCCTATGTACAAGGAATCAATTCAGTGACTATCACTGTCACTAATTAGAGAGAGAATATTCCAACAATATAAGAATACAAATAATAATAACTATGGTGCTACACAAGTAGGCAATCCAATCCACCAAAAATATGAAAAATGAATGTTGTATCCATCCATATACCTTAAGTGCAATAACAAGTCTTCGCAAATAAAATATGGAATTTTTATCTTTGGGAACAAGTGCATCACTAGTGGTTTCTTTTAAATAAGACTGCCACTCCTTGTGCATTCAATAATTCCCTAAATGATTTCTACCTCCTGGATCCTGCTAAAGAGTACTAAAAAAGGACAAGAAAAAGTTACCTCTAAACCAAAGTCTCTTGAAGAGAAAACAAAAATATATGAAAATATATCTTTGAAATATAAAGCAACATTTATACTCAGATTCAAGTTCAAAATTCAAAAAAACTTGTATATAGAACATATCTCAATTAAAATAATATTGACCAGATAAGAAGAGAGAATCGTTTGTAAGAAAAAATGGGAAGGAAATTAAAGTAACGAAAGAAAAACACAATAACTGTCATGGGATCTACCAATATCTCCATGATTCCACAATACCGCCAGTAATGTGACATATAGTATTTTCGATGAATGCTATAAAAAAGACATCCATAAAAGATACCTAAATAAATTAAAAAATGTAGTAAAGATCATATAGCCCGAGAACATAAGCAATCATGATTAAACATGATTGTATATGCAGTGAAATTGCTTCAAGAAGGGAGTAGAACTGCGTTTATATTTTTATGCTCTCTACAGTTTCGATCTTGTTCTAGGATCATCATCAGGAAACCGATAAGACTCATTTTATGCTGGTCCATACTTCAAGTATTAATAAAATTTATTCTATTAGAGCCGACTTGGATAATCATAAGACATTTAGGGCTTAAAAATATTTCTTCTATTAGAGCCGACCTGGATAATCATAAGACATTTAGAATTTTGATGATATTATTGAGTGTTATTATCTACAATAATTTTGTATCCTTTGAATTACGGGATTTTGGAACTCACCTAATGTTGCACCATCATCATATTGATATCATTTGCATGTAGTTTGATTTCTAGGGTTTCCATGATCTTCCTTTCTACATGATTTCCTTCTTTAGCAATGATTTTGGAATTTTCTAAGTAGATTTGATGACTAGTATTGTGTGCATTCTTGGGTAGTTGTGGACAAATATTTGTTCAATCATGTCTCAGGTCTTCACAATGTTCTTATAAGCAACCCTAATACAATATTTCCAATAACATTTACTTGATAGGAAATGAGAAGAAAGATCACACTCTGTGTTAGAGTAGGAATATATTAATTTATAATTTATAGAATGACTGCATTGTCCAAGGATCTATTTAAATGGTAGATCCAACTCATTTTGCTAGTATCCATCTTTATATACAAAAGGAGAAAATCCACATACTGCACCCACTGTGACAACAAACTATAAAAATGGATATTAGTTTTGTCTTGTCGTAAACCATTAATCTCATCCCTGCATATCTCCATATTACATTTTGTGCACTTCATGGTATATATTTAGTTATTTTATAATTAAGGATTATAAACTGGTCCCTTTTACATATGTATCAATTCAAAAAATATTGTCGATGTCAAGGGTCCCTTATTTGAACTAGTTCTGAAGCCGATCTCACAGAATTTGGTTGCTCCAGTCAAAAAAATTTCTCATTGGAGCCAAACTCTTTTTTTACCCTTGGACTGATTATGAGAATATTAAGCTTAAATTGTTTGGATTGGTGATGCCGACACTTCTTACAGAGGTAAGGTATACCATATATCATGGCCAATCTTTTTAAGTCTAGTTTATAGTGGAATAGTTGAATTCAAATGTGAGGTATTTTGTAACACTATATGTTTTCAATAAGATGTTGTTTTTGGATTTGAACTATGAATCTTTTAGAAGCTAAAATTCCATTGACTGTAGCTTCTTGGTTGCATCTATAATAAATACAAAACTATATATGCAAGGAAAGATTTATGAGTCAACTTTTCAACACAAAATGTCTCACTCAACCCTGTAGTCTATAGAAAATGTTATAGCTCTAGAAAGGCCAGGTACTATTTTGGGTTCCAGTCCCTAATCATCATGGTTGTAATAACACTTGCATACCTCCATATAGCACAAGAAAATTAAGTATAGAAGAATGTAATTCAGAAAACAACATCATAAATTATTTAGTAATTGCTCAAAACATCATAATTATTCTTGTAGGGTTTTGTTGGTTTGGGTCTGTATGCTTTCATTGCCAATCACTTTGACCATTACTCATATTGTAGTGGCACTTAATGACCACTCTTACTTACCAAAAGACTTCGGGATGCCTTGTAATGGAAAAATCTAGGACTAAAGTTGGGATTATTTATCCAAAGTACACTCTTGTTATCCATGTTAACACTACATTCACCAACAACGAGCATGGTACGTACGAAGGCCACTCAAAAGCTTGTCATGAAAGTATTTCACAAGGTAATGAATTTCACCCTAATGAAATACCTACAAATATTTTTGTTGATGAGTATTCTGGTGTTTGTGATAAGCTCAAAAGGAACACACTTCTTGGCTTTGTCGTGTGGATCCCACTAGAGGCCATCATAAAGGCCCGAGTCAAGGAAATCTAGGATCCATAAGCATGGTACCTCTGAAGGCCTTTGAAAGTTTGTACTAAAAGTATTTCACAAGGTAATTAATCCCCCCCTAATGAAACTCCTATGGATATTTCTGTTGATGGGTATTTTGGATTTTGTGATAATATCAAAAGGAAAAATTATAGGCTGTGTTGGGAAGATTCCACCCGTGGACATCATAAATCCCTATATCAAGTCTAGGAGCCACATGGATTACACTATCTAAGCATCCAAATCTTGACAAAAGGAGTTTGGTTGTTTTCTTTTCAAGAAGAGTCACATTGTACTGCAACTGAAGAACATTTGTCAATGCTTTCTAAAATAAATATTTTTCATTCAAATATTTTAAACATGACATGAAAAAATCTCGCACATGATCCCCTCGTAAATAAAGTGAAAAGGTTTTTAAAAGTAACTGAACTTGTAGTGTTTTATTCTAATATGGAAAATTCAAATTTCCCCAGCTCTTAGAAACTCCATATTAACTCCTGGATAAGGCCCAGGACAAAGATAACTAACACTTAATCCATATAGACAAATTTGTAATCATATTACTCCATATTTTTCCAGTTATCTGTATGTATGCATTATTAACATCTTCACACCAAAAGGAAATGTTACTACCATGAAACAAAAATGCCTAGATATTTCAAAGTAAATCAAATTGAAACAAATAAACCATTAAAGGAATTGAGAAGAGTCAATAAAGACAAAAGTGGAGCACAAAAATTTCCATATATTGCCATGATTGTATTGATGCCTGCAAATTGCACAAGAATGCAACCAGGCAATATTAGTTATCTCCATATTTTCCTATCTCTAAATTGTTGTGATTATTCTTCAATGAATTCCAAATAGAAAAATAACATTATTCACTATTAGCATAAAAAATGAGCAGTAATATCCTGAGGAAATGCCAACAATAATCACAGAAATTGATAGGAATGAAGCACTTTCAGTTCAACCATACTGCTTACATAATAGAGCGAATCTTTAAGGCCTTTAGAAATGGAAAGTTTACATGGTTGGGGAAACCTGATCTATAAACCCCCTTGTCTACCATTGCAAAATTCAATGGAGGTACAAAGCTAGAAATACCTCCTTCATGTCGGCATATTAACTCTTCCGCATTCATCACCCAAGATCTGCTTGCAGCTACTCCATCGCTTCGTTTCAACTGCAATTTCACCATGCATTACAAGCTGGCCTCTTCACACAATTGCATTGCAAGGGTAACATAATTTGTAGCTATTGTTCCATCCCCAATCCCTTGATCCCCCAAAATTGATATTTTCATTTACCTGCAGATGAATAGTATTACATACAAAGCCACCATAATCCACTTCTCCAATGACGCAACATAGAGACTTTGAAAGTGGGAAGTTATAATGCTCAATATTAAATATTCCATTTTATTGTTTTGGATAGCATTGCACACAAACCCACCATAACAAGCTTTCCATCAATAAAATACAGATTTTGAAATGGGTTGTAACTTAGTGATAATACTCATAACTATACCGTTTTTTTGTTTGGGGAAACATTGCATACATAGAAACCATAACCTACTCCCCAACAATTAAACATAAATTTTGAAAATATGTAGTAAGAATGCACAAAATTAAAAGTAAAATTTTGTTGTTTTGGATAACATTGCACACAAAAGCACCATAACCCACATCCTAAAAAATGACGCACAAATAATTTGGAAATAGCCAGTAAGAATTCACATAATTAACATAACATTTTTTTTGTTTTGGATAGTGTTGCAATGATGCCATCATAACCCACTTTCCCAACGAAGAAATATAGATTTTTTGAAAAGGGGAAGTAAGTATATTCAGAATTAAAGTTGAAAAAATTAGTTTGGAAAACGATTATTTTTGGCATTTAGGTGATCCAACCAGCAATTGGCATGTTATCTAACTTCGACAAAGTCTAGCACTTCAACTACTTCAACTGCTTTGACAGGTTCACCATCAGCTTCGACAAGTATTAACCTTGACACAACCGACTTCAACAACCTTGACAGGTTTTACACTCGACAAATAGTAGCTTGACATGCCTTGTCGACACCAACGACTATTGAACATCAACAGAATGTCTCTATCTTCCGGTCGTCTGTGACGGTTGAACTTGCGAACCGTTATAGATTCTTGTAATTGAATGTAATGGGTAGTCACCCAAGTGTCTCAGTATTCTATATAAACATGTACATTATTGTAACAATCAACCAACCTTCATAGAGAAGAAGTAATCATAGAAATTGGTTTGAATTCTCGCATATTGTCTGTGTGCTTACTTTTTGTCGATGTATTTCCTGATTTACTTGTTCTCCTTATATGCTTCCTACATAATAGTTCTCTACTCATTCATTCGATCATTTTCCCATGCATGCACCTGGGCACAGAATGGATCATTGGTATCAGAGCTTGATCTTGTTCAGAGCCTAAGTTTTATTAGTACTTTCATCGAAGTTACTTAACTTATGCATGTGCAAACATGCTCGCAAACTCAACAAACAAGCACACAATTCCTTCAACTTCAGAAAAGATGGCCGAGTAAGTAGTCAATAGACATGCAACTAATGAGACAGAACAACTCATCGAAAAATCACTGGCTCACCAGCGGACCGAAATGTTCTCCTAGTTTAGTGAGATTCTAATCCAATTCGCTTCGAACTTCAAGGAATCCTCGATGCGACCTCACTCCGATAAGATTAGCCCCTTTAAAGTGCAAATGAATATGGATAGACCGAATATTGAAGGCAAGATTGACACGGACTCTGTCGACAATTGGGTACAACAACTAGAATCTTACTACTCTGTGAATCAACTTTCCAAAGCAAAAAATATCACCATTGCATCCTTAAATATGTCAACATCCGTACAGTGCCGATGGAAAAATTTATCGACAAAGATGAAAAAAAAGGCAACCCCATAGACACATGGTTAAAAATTTTCGAGTATGTATGAAAGGAGTTTTACCCGCCCAAGTATCTTGAACAACAGTATAAGAAGTGGCAGCTTTTAAGGCAGTGGGAATACCAGTCCATGCAGAGTTATATCGATGAGTTTTATCGACTCATGGCTAGACTTGACATCCAAGAAGAATATAAATTACTTGTTGTGAAGTATGTCAATGGTTTATCCCTGTAAAATCAACAAGATATGGATTTCCTGATTTTTAGTACACTTGTGGATGCATTTCATTACTCTAGCAAGCTTGAAGCCAAACAAAAAGGAAAAGCACATTTCACGAAAAATCCAACATGTCGAACATCCAACAAGAAGTCATTGGTCAACTGTGACAAGTCGAAGAACCCTTCTCAGTCGACTCTACCAAACCCTTATCATCATAAGAAGAACTTTCAAAAAGACAAGGGGAACGCAACAAATAAACCCCTACTGGGAAATGGTGTGATTAGCACAATTCAACATGGCATGATACGTCAAATTGAAAAAGTTGGAAGACATTTTTGGAAAAATTGTCGACATTCGACTTGTAGAATCTGATCCAGAATGCAAAAACCCTATTGGCTTCGACCTAGACCACTTCGACAACCTCAACTTTCGTCGATAAGGAGGAACGAGAACACATGTTCCATACATAGATATGGGTTCAGAAAAATCCATTACATCTAATTGTGAATAATGGTAGCTAGAAGAACTTCATTTCTAAAGATATCATGAGGAAATTAGGTCTTGTCACCACTCCACATCCACAACCTTACAATATCGGTTGGATGAAGGGTGGATAGGAACTAAGAATCACACACCAATGCAGACTCACCTACTTCATTAATATTTTTGAAGATGAAGTACTAAGTAATGTGGCGTCGCTTTCCATATCCGATGCCTTGTTTGGAAAACCCTACTTGTGGGATCGAAATGGTACATATCAGTCACAGACTCAAAAGGTGATTGTCAAAATTTGGAATCAATAGTACGACATAACAAAGTGACAACCCACATCAACAGTTGCTATGATATCTACCAAAAAAACAAAGAATCTCATCATGTTAGAATAATCAACCCATAGTTACCTACCTTAGACATTAATTAAATCATTTTTGTCTTATTACCTAGTCTCCTAGATTCCACTCTATGCCAGTTGCCTTCTACATGTCCTAGAAGTCAACACATGCCAAAAATGAGTCATGGAGTTCTTGGGAAACTTCTTGGAAACCCATTTTAGCATGTCTTCTTTATTCCAGATCCTCCAAAGTGCATATCTACTTTTTCTGAAAAGCTACTTGTTTTATTGAGAATTAAGGAAAAAGGAAAATCTAGACTAGGTGTATTTGACTCGTTTTTTTCCCACATCCTCCTCCCTCCTTTTATCCTAATAAAAGCATGTATGAGTTTTCTTTCCATCCCTCATTATCTTTCCTACTTGACTTAGCCAATTCGTGAGCATCTTGGTGGATTTGGAAACTGCTTTATGCACCTATGGGGGATTTGACTAGATTTAGTAAGCCTACTTTTTGACCTTTTAAAATGGGATCCTTATGCATGAAAATATCTCATGCAATTATATATTTCAGCAGCCTATTACTTCACAAGGTTGGATATTGTACACTTATTCAATACAGATTAGTGTTATGCTCCAATTTCAGTCTCCTTTGATGTTAATTTTGCATGTTTGATTAGCAATTTTGTGAGTGTAATTGTTCTATCTCTTGGGTTCAATTTCCACATGGTATCAGATATTTTTTCGATCAAATTATCTCCTTCCATATTGCTATTGCAGGTTTGACATCTTGACTGGGAGCATATTCTGTTGATTGAAGGGCACAGTTTCTGAGCTATGGACCAATCTCAGAAGATCATCTTGACTCCATTCAATTTATTTGAGTGGAAAGCTGAGATGGAGATAATGTTGAGAGTGAAATATATCTATAGGGTTACTATGGCAATTGAGGCATATCCCAATGCAGCTGTAGAGAAAATCAAATGGCACAACAGGAGGGATGAGGCCTATGGTCTTTTGTGTCTAAGCATTTCAAGAGACCTCCTCTTCCATATTGATGGATTGAAATAACTGAATGAAGTGTGGGAGTAGCTTGTATATATTTTTGGTAAGACAGATGAGATGAGAGGACATCAAATTGAGAATGAGTTGATCTCCTTGAGTCCTAGTAGCTTCGAATCCTTGCAACTCTATTTTTCCAAGTTTAAATCCCTTGTTTTGCAGCTAAAATAGTGTGGAATTGAAAAGAAGGAAGAGCAACTAGTTTTGGCCATACTCTCGAAGCTTGGCCCTGACTATTCAGTGTTTGTTTTGACCTTCCATGCCACCAAGTTGACAACTTGAGCCTGGAAGATTCCTAAGCTTGCAGAGTTCATGGAATCCCTCACACAGGAACAAGATAAGTTGGTGATGATGGGCACCATCAAACCTTCCAAATACCAAGCTTTGGTTGCTATAGATTCAAGGGTCGATTCAAAAAGCAAGAAAAAATCTAAAAAACCACTTGAGCGAAAGAGAGACAAGAACAAGTGTCAAGAGGAGCCCCAAAGTTCCAATAAGAACTTCCAGAAGAAGAAGAAAAAATGAGAAATGAGCAAGTGCGCATACTGCAGTAAGGGCTATCATCCTAAGAGCTCTTGTATGAAGAATAAAATTGACATGTTGACCCAACTCCTGGAGAAGAATAACATCTCCCTTCCTAATAGCTCAAAGAAGAGGGAAGGAGGATAAAATTTAGAGGACAGAGAGAGAGTACACGCCTTGGTTGTTGGCACATCAAGTTCACCTAGCTTCATCATAGACTATGGAGCTTCTAGACATATGGTTTCAACAAAAGAGGCATTCTCCTCTCTTGACATGTCTAAAGGTCCACCAATAGTTTTGGGATATGACTCTCTCACTGACAGTTTGAGGAAAGAAAGGATTGATCTTGACCATGGTAAGTTCAATAATGTGTTGTATGTTCTAGGTCTTGCCTCTAATCTCTTTTCATTGTATCAGATGATTCACAGTGGGTCTCTAAATAAGTTCATCTTCTCCCCTGATGATGTTGAAATAAATGATATTTCAAATGGTAAAGTCATAGCAAAAGGTGATGTTGATCACACTTCGAAGGTATACATGTTTTCCCATTTTCTACCCTATTCAAACCCCTCTGCTCTTTTGATTCATGCAAATAAGGAAAGCAAGATTTGGTATGAAATATTTGGCCATATTAACTACAAGTATCTTTCTGATTTGAGTGAAAAAGATATGGTCATAGGGTTACCAAAGATCAAGTTTTCCAAGGGAGTCTGTCAAGGTTGTATCCTAGGAAAACACCCAGAGCACAAATATGAGAGAGCTAGTCATGAGAGAACCTCTGCACCTCTTGAGTTGATCCACATTGACATTGCTGGTCCATTTCCTCATATTTCCATGAGTCAAGACAAATATGCACTGACCTTCATAAATGACTTTTCCAGGTATTGTTGGGTTTACTTCCTAAAGCATAAGTCTGGATTTTTTTACCTCTTCAAAGTCTTTAAAGCCTTGGTTGAAAAACAGTATGGGAGGAAACTAAAGATCCTTAGATATGACAATGGTGGTGAGTATGTCAAGTTTGAGTTCATTTAGTATTGTAAATATGCAGGTATTCAGAGGCAGCATTCAATCCCTTACACACCACAGCAAAATGGTGTTTTTGAGAGAAAGAATAGGTCACTGAAGGAGATGGCAACCTGCATGATGGAGGCTAAGACTTTGCCACCAAATTTTTGGGCCGAGGCTATAAAATGTGCATCCTACATCCAGAATATGGTACCTCATAATCAGCTTGATGT
>LPNX011017183.1:20148-32285 GCA_001517045.1 Pseudotsuga menziesii | reverse complement strand
GGCACAAGCCAGATGTGACCCATTTCAGGATTTTTGGCTCAAAGGCTTGGGCTAGAATTCCAACTGAAAAGAGAAAGGATTTGCAACCCCAAATCCAAGAGTGCATATTTGTTGGGTATTGTGAATATTCAAAAGGGTACAAGATGATCAAATTGATCACTAAAAAATCTTTCATTGAAATAAGTGTTCAGTTCCAAGAAGATCCTTTAGTAGCAGTTGAAGTTGGAGAGTATTCTTCACCACCAGATTCATTGATTGTAAGTGGAGAGACTAATGAGTTTGATGATTCTGATATGTATGATAATGATGATTTTATTTCAGATCCTGATATTCCTACAAGACCAAAATGGGCAGCAAATACCATTCGTGCAGCTGGGGAACTAGCTGGAAATCCTAGTGACACTAGGAGGACTAAATCTCAGTTTGAGAGTGTCCTTTGTATGAAAGATCCTTTATTTGCTGAGAAGTGCTATCTGATGGTTGGATCAGATCCACATACATATTAATATGCAACACATGATCCAATATGGCAAACATTCATGAAAGAAGAATTCAGCTTGCTCCAGAAGAACAACACTTGGGAACTAGTTGATCTTCCCCCAGGGAGGAAGCTAGTTCAATGTAAGTGGGTTTTAAAGACTAAGTTTGCTTCTGATGGTTCAAATTTGAAATATAATGCAATATTGGTAGCCAAGGGATACTCACAAGTATAGGGTATTGAATACAATGAAACCTTTGCACCAATGGAAAATATGGACTCCATAAGGTTAGCTTTAGCCATTGCAGATTCGAAGCAGTGGGAGGTACACCACATGGATGTGAAGTGTGCTTTCCTAAATGGAGATCTCATTGAAGATATTTACATGAAGCAACATGAGGGGTTTGTTTCTAATCCATATTTAGTGTGCAGGTTAAAGAAATCATTGTATGGGCTCAAGCAAGCCCCCAGGGCTTGGTATGCCAAGATTGATGGCTTTATGCTGTCATTGAGTTTTGTTCGATGCAAGTCTGATCCTAATGTCTATTTGAAGCTGATTCATGGTTCTTTGATTATTATTTTCTTGTATGTGGATGACCTTCTAATTACAGGAAGTTCAAAGAAAGATATTTCCTCCTTGAAGGTTGCAATGAACCATGCATTTTCTATGATAGATTTCAGATTTTTGAGCCAATTTTTGGATCTTGAAATTGCTCAATCCCAACATGGAATTAAAGTACATCAGTCCAAGTATGCATTATATTTTTTGAACAAGTTCAACATGAAATATTGCAAGCCAAGCAAGACTCCCTTCCTTTCAGGAGTTAAGCTTGAAGAAGTAGGTTCCTCTCGTATGGTAAATAATACATTGTATAAGCAGTTGATTGGGTGTTTGCTTGATATTACACACACACAACCTGATCTATCTTATGCAGTTATTGTGGCTTCAAGCTACATGGATCAGCCTCATGAGATCCACTGGAGAGCAGCCAGAAGGATCCTAAACTTTGTTCAAGGAACAAGAACTCATGGGATCTTCTACAAAGCAAAATCTGATCTTGATTTGATTGGGTTTACTGACAGTGATTGGGAAAGTGACAACATAGATGAAAAGTCAACATCAAGATATATGTTCATGCTTGTAGAAGGACCAAGCATCTGGTCGAGCAAGAAGCAGAGTGCCATAGCACTCTCATCTACAGAAGCAAAGTATAGAGGAGTTGTAAATGCATCAACTCAATGTTTGTGGTTGCAGGGAATACTTGGAGAATGTGGCTTCAAATCAGAGTTTTCAACTATTATCTACTATGATAATCAAAGAAGCATTTGAATATACAATTATCTAGTTCAGATACAGTGAACCAAGCACATTGAGATCCATATTCACTATATCAGATAGCTTGTGCATGATGGCACCATTCATCTACTCTTCTGTGCATCTTTAGAACAAGTAGCAGACATCTTCACCAAAGTTTTTTGTGAGAAGACATTCAGCAATCTCAAATCACTATTGGGGATTGCTGATCATGCTCTGAAGCATGATTGATGACAGGATTTCCAAATTTTGTTTTCCTGTCCATGTTTAAGGGAGGATTTTCTCACTGGGTTTTTGCCTCTTTCCTTGGTTGTATGGATAAGCAGTATGTAAAGGGTGACTAAGCCTTGTTTCTAGGAACTGTAGTTTTCTGATATTTACTCATAAATTTAGGCTTAATGGGGGGGGTGTTAGAATAATCAACCCATATTTACCTACCTTAGACATTAATTAAATCATTTTTGTCTTATTACCTAGTCTCCTAGATTCCACTCTATGCTAGTTGCCTTCTACATTTCCTAGAAGTCAACACATGCCAAAAATGAGTCATGGAGTGCTTGGGAAACTTCCTGGAAATAAATTTTAGCATGTCTACTTTATTCCAAATCCTCCAAAGCGCATATCTTCTTTTTCTGAAAAGTTGTCTGTTTTATTGAGAATTAAGGCAAAAGGAAAAAGCTAGACTAGGTGTAGTTGACTTGTTTTTTTACCACATCATCCTCCCTCCTTTTCTCCTAATAAAATAATGTATGAGTTTTCTTTCCATCTCTCATTATCTTTCCTACTTGACTTAGCCAATTCGTGAGCATCTTGGTGGATTTGGAAGCTGCTTTATGCACCTATGGGGGATTTGACTAGATTTAGTAAGCCTACTTTTTGACCTTTTCGAATGGCATCCTTATGCATTCAAATATCTCATGTAATTATATATTTTAGCATCCTATTACTTCACAAGGTTGGCTATTGTACACTTATTCAATATAGATTAGTGTTATGCTCCAATTTCAGTCTCCTTTGATGTTAGTTTTGCATGTTTGATTAGCAATTTTGTGAGTGTAATTGTTCTATCTCTTGGGTTCAATTTCCACATATCAATCATGTTCAAAATTTTGCATTAATTATGATAAAGCCTCAACATTCTAGAAATACTGCAACAATGAGTTGACTCACCAATCAATGCAACTCTCGACAACAACAACAGATCAACAATATCCTTGAGGAATACTAGAACGTATTTCAAGAGCTGAACGAAGTACCTATGCATTTCCAGCTAAAACACTCCATTGAACTTGTTCCTGGTTCTTCATTACCTAACACATCTATTTACAGAAGATCCATTCTCGAGAATGAAGAGATTCACAAGAAAATCCATGATTTGATCGATAAGGGTCATATTCACCCCAACTCTTCTCCTTGTGGAAGTCCAATCGTCCTAGTTCAAAATAAATATGGGACTTGGCGCATGTGCATCGACTATCAAGCTCTCAACAAAATTAGTAAAGAACATATACCCTCTTCCATGGATAGATGAACTCATCGACAATATGAAAGGTGCCACGTTCTTTATGAGACTCAACCTTAAGTTGGGATATCATCAAATTCCGATCAAGTCCACCAATGTATGGAAAATGAATTTCAAGACCAAGGAAGAATTGTTTGAATGGTTAGTCATGCCTTTCGGCTTAACCAATGCACCTACAACCTTCATGAGATATATGGATGACCTTGTACGACCTTTCATCGGAAAGTGTGTCATTTTCTATCTCGACGTTATCTTGATTTTCAGTTGATCATGGGAATAACATGTCAGATAGCTTCGAAAAGTCTTTGAAACTCTCTAGCAACCTTGAATATATATGAACATGGAAAAATTATCATTTGTGATGACCAGCATCAAATATTTGGGGTATGTAATTGACTCTGCAGGCATTCATGTCGACCCAAAAAAATTACACATCCTCAAAGATTGGCCCATTCCTTAAAGCATTCATAAACTAACAAGTTTTATTTATCAATGGTTCATACTTGGCTTCAGTCACATCACATGGTATTTGAATCGGTTGACTAACGGAAATGGGAAAATTGTCTTCAAATGGACACCGACACAACAACAAAGTTTTGAACAAATAAAAAACAAGCTTTGTATTGCACCAGTACTTGTGTTACCTGATTTGCATCAGTATTTTGAGATTGAGATGGAGGCATCAGACTATTCTCTCAGTGCAGTGATCACTCAGTCAGGTCACCCAATCCTGTTTCATTCTGAAACTTTCATTGACACTATTAGAAGTTATTCCATGTATGAAAAAGAACTGTATTCCATTGTGTAAGCTCTTAAACAATGGAGACACTACATTCTTGGCAAGGAGAAAGTCATCCTCACTGACCATAAACCTTTATAGGTCACTCTGTCCCATTCGAAACTATAGACAACCCAACAAATCAAGTGGATTAATTACCTATAACAATTTCATTTAGTAATTAAGTATCAGAAAGGAAAATCCAATTCCACAACCTATTGTCTCAGCGAAACACCCATTACTCTACTGTCTACAGTGATGAGTATGCAGGGTTATGACACCACTACTTGGACACAGTTGTATTCGGTAAACTACAAATTCTCCGCAATTTATCAGTTGCATCGAACTGACACACTGTCTACTACCGACCACTTCCTAAAGGACACCTTTCTACACAAACTTGGATATATTTTTGTACTGACTAGTGAGCACCGACATAAGCTCATTTGGGATGCACACTACAGCAATAATGCAGGACATTTTGGAGTCGCAAAAAATTTGCTATCCTCCAAAACCATTTTTACAGGCCTTCACTTAAATTTGACGTTAACATGTACATTTGATTGTGCATAGTGTGTGCCATTGTCGAACCATCGAGTCGATGAAAAGGATTGTACACACCCCTTCCAATTCCTATTCGACCATGGGAATATAATTCTATGGACTACTTGACGGGATATCCTACTACCAAACATTAGCATGACGCAGTCTTAGTAATAGTTGACATATTTTCCAAGATGGCTATCCTGATACCATGCAATAAGACTACGATAGAAAAGCAGACTGCTCAGCTCTTCTTCGAACATGTGTGGAAAAATTATGGCCTCCCAACGACCATTATTTCCGATAGAGATTCTATAGTTTTTAGCACCTTTTGGAAAAATCTCTAGAAACAACTCGACACGAGACTTTGTTTGTCAAAAACCTTCCATCCACATACATATGGACAAATGAAAACTGTAAATCCCTTGGTATTACACTTGCTCTGCATGTACAACCATAAGCATCGTTGAACATGGGATGAAAACCTTCCATATATACAACACATATGCAATCATGCTCAACACAGTTCTACAAGAAAGAGTCCATTTGAGATCTGTTATGGATTTCAACCCTCAGTACCTATAGAATTAATCAGTTCCTTGACATAGTTGAATGAAATCGACTTAGAAGGACGAGAAGTGGTGAAAGCATTGAATTTTAGAGATCAAATCTACAACATCCAGAAGCAAGCATGGGAAATGTTGCAATGAGATGATGCAAAAGCTAAGGCCCGACACAACAAGCATTGTATTCCTCATTCATTCCAAATTGGGGATCAGGTATGGTTACATCTAAATAAGGAGCACTTCATTGGTCCACACAGAAATATGAAACCTTTGTGATATGGTCCATACAGTATCCTTAAGCAGATTGGAAAAAATGCTTTTCATCTCTACATTACTACATACCTTGGCCTGCATCCATTTTTCAATGTAGATCTACTTCAACCATACTATGCACCATTTTTGGAACATAATGACTTACGGACATCAGAACTTGAAGACATCCATCCATATGTTCAAGAACCTATTCTTTGTGACACAATTGTGGGACGACGCATATGACATACAAGGACAAACTTTATTCCCTTGTTTTAAGTGGCTAAAGATGGAAAGCTCCCCATGCAAGGAAAATGTTACTCTGCTACTGAAGTATCCAACAAGTTTCCTCACTTGAACGAATAAACAATGGATACCATTGTTTCTTAAGAAAGGAGGAATGATCCAACCAACAGTTGGCATGTTGTCAAATGTCAACAAAGTATGGCACTTCGACTACTTCAACTCTTTTGACTACTTCGACAGGTTCACCATCAGCTTTGGAAATTCTGAACCTTGACACAACCAACTTCGACAACCTCGACATGTGTCACACTCGACATACAGCAGATTGACATGCCTTATCGACACCGACAACTGTCAAACATCAACAAAATGTCTATGTATTACAGTCATATGCGACGGTTGAACTTCGGAACCATTATAACTTCTTGTAACTGAACGTAATGCGTAGTCACCCAAGCCTCTCAGCATTCTATATAAACATGTACATTATTGTAACAATCAACCAATCTTCATAGAGAATAAGTAATAATAGAAATTGGTTCGAATTCTTGCATATTGTCTGTGTGCTTACTTTCCGTTGATATAGTGTATTTTCTACTTTACTTGTTCTCCTTATATGCTTCCACCATAATAGTGATTGACTCATTCAGTCGACTGTTGTCTCCAACGTGCACCTGGGCATGGCCTGGATCATTAGGTTTTTTATGTAAGCAATTTTTTTCCATTCTGCTGAGAATTTGACTTGCTAGGAAGTGAATGACCTACAAATACTCATGGGTGTGACTATTTTTGTCCAGTTAGACTCGACAACAAAGTACCAAATTGAGGACTGAGTTAACTCGGCCCAGCAGATATATGGAAACAACCCATTTGGGACAATATCCATATATATAATGCAAGTTAACACACCTAAAGGGAGGGATCCTTATGAGATTTGATCCGGTAATGGATACCATCGTCAACAACACGATTGGGGGAAAGGAACAAAGTTTAGGTATACCCGATATTTCAAATGATGCATGTGTTGATGATGATAATTCGATGGACACTCAGTTGTAGTCATGCTTGAGATAATTCCAGTCAGCAAACAGATGAAAGTGGCACTGGTTAGTTATTGATTGAGTCACCACATATACCGATAAGGTCAGTTACCATGGGCGAGAGAATAAATGCTTAAGCATTGACAGTCTTACTGATAGTTACCAAACATGATTATCTACAACTACTCACAGGAAGGGGCAATCACTGGGTCTATTCAATGGGTCCACTCAATTATTCTAATGAGGGGGCTAATCAATTAAATGGGGTTACTCACATGGGTCTACGTAATACAAAAAATAACATTTCAGTAGATTTACCTAGGGAATGATGCCATCAATTGTTTAGCGTATTGATGCTTCTGGCCCTTAGGATTTACAAAATCACCTAATGAAGACGGTGTTAAATTAACAGATTATAAACTTAACCCTTACCTTCATAGTTGAGTATTAGTTGCAAGTAATTTTTCAGATTGCATTAAGTTGCAGAATGTAGAGAAAAGATGTTTATGAATTCTATACATTCAGTGAGAGCAAAGTGGGGAGACATTCTATGAGACCACGATGGGAATATATGTATAACATCAATCATGCCAATAAATCACCCTACCAGATCGCACACCAAAGAAAATGATTCCAAGGAATCTCATATGCCTAAGGTCAATATACCTGCAGAAGTACATATCAAATATCCATTGTCCAGGAAGGTGCCCCTACTATGGGAATTAGAATTCAATATATAAGATGAAGCCCAGTTCCTAGACCTTAGCTTCAAGCATTATGCATAGATAATAAAAGTTATAGATGGTGTAGAAAGGGTCCTTCCACAAGACTGGGTGGTGATCCTATATAGATCAGGTATATTAATGACCCTCCTTGATGTCCCACACTTCAGATGTCTCCCACCTATAAATGCTTTTGTCTGCATCCTTTTGAGAATATTGCACGGGGCTTACCTCTCGCTCGACAAAAACTATGCCATCAATGTAGACATCATGCATCATATCTTAGGATTATCACACATGGGAGAATATTCAGTAGATGTAATTTTAGCTAGGGAAGCATCCATAGCTAAAGTTTACAGACGCTTTGGCACAAGAATGGGAACACACATGGAGTGTTCATCTCTGCTATTATATACCAACACATTTTGTTTGTAACTCAGCTATTAGCTTGTAAAATCATGTACAAATGATGAAAATATGAGTCCAATTGGGATTTATCCTCATAGTAGAATGATGTGTGTTAACCCAAAAAAATCCCTCACTAAGCTCTCCATGACCTACACCACACAAGGACACCACTTCATGACCCTCCATTAGACCCCCACACCCTAAAAAATGATTAAGGATGAAGAAAAGGGCTTAAAAACCCCAAAAAGGAGCCTAAAATACTCTCCTAGGAGATAAAGCCCCCAAAAAGGGGCTAAAACCCTAAAAGGAGCTAAAATTAGGGTGGAAGGGGCTAAATCCTGGACCCAGGGCTTAAAACCCTAAAACCCCCAAAACGCTATAAAAGGAGGGTGGGGGATCACTCTCAAAACACTTCTCTGTTGCATACTATTATGCTGCCCATGGATGCCTTGAGACCCTTTGTCTCTCAAGCCGCCCACACTCCCTCTCCTCCATCTCCATTGAGCCATAGCTCCCCCATCCAAGAGAGGTGCTTCTTCAAGCTAGGGCATGGTGGCCCATTCCACCTAAAGAGAAGGTATAACTTGTTCTTTGTTGTATTTGCTTAGTTTTTTCTTTGCTTTCTAATTAATGGTTTCATTTGCAGGTTTATTTCCTAACTTGTTTTGCAGGTATTTTGGTTTACTGTAGCTTAATGATTGTTTGCAGGTTATTGGAAGTGGAACCCTAACCTTTGTTTGTAGAGGGGTTCTCCATATTTCTCTTCCATCTTTGTTTTCATTAGTGTTCTTTACATTCTATTTTTCTTTTAAATTTTTCCACAAGCAGGAACCTACCCTTCTGTCCTATAGGTAGAAGGGAGCCATTCCTACCCCTGTAGCAAGGATAAATCCCTGCTATAGAACTAGTGACCATAGCAGGTCGATCCCATAGGATCCCTGGTCCAAATTTTTAAAATTTCAAGTTTTTCAAGTTTTGCCCTAGTTTTTAAAATTTCATGTCAAATTCAATTTAGATCTAGTTTATTTCCAATTATTAGTGTTTTCGAAGCCTCTGCTAGGCAAATCCGAGTCATTTTGGCCATAGTACAGGTTACTGTCGGTCGGATTTGACTCGGGATTAGAAAAACCCCAAATCTAGGGCAGGTCGCACTTATCGAGCCTGAACAGGGGATGAGGGCACACTTAATGGCCTGATAGGTGCGCACAGAGTGCACTTAATGTCCTGAAAGGTGTGACTTCACTCAGAAACATAGACCATGACTATTTATGAAATTTGTGCGACCAACTCGCCTGTTTCTAAAAAAAAATTGCGACCCACTCGCCAAATTTGATCAGAAATGTGCAGTCTGTCAATCAGAAGTTCAATTTCACTTTAGTATGGGTTAAATTTCATTTTAATAGGGAATTTTAGTGTGGCTCAGCCGCCTCTTTCTAGCATACTAGTTTAATTTCAATGGCTGTTTTAATTTCCTGTAATTGCATCAACAAACAAAGTGTAAATTCAAAATAAATTTTAATGTCTTAATTAAATGAATGTAGCTTGACTAAAACCAACCTAAAACTAAGTGTCTTGCTTACCCTTTCTCCTCTACCTAGTCATCAACCTCCGGGGTATTCTAGGATACGATGAAGGGCAAGCTCGTATAGTCCTAGGCCCTTCATTGAACATTGCTCTAAACCATTAAAACTGGATGACCTGGAAGGTAGAGGGGGTAGAGAAGGAGGGCTTCTCACAACGCTAAGAATCCTCCCTGTTGATCAACCTTGCATCCAGGAGGTGACCTGTGGATATATGGATGGGATTAGTCCCATTGTGTTGAGAGACCATCACCTTCTCTTGGTTGAAGAGGAATATCAGTGTGAGATAGTCATCTAGTTAGGCCATAAACATTCATGGTTAAAAACTGTATTTGTTTACAAATTTCTTATTACTCAATGCTTGCATACATAATGATATGAACTCTGCCACAATATCATGAATTCATAAACCATTTGCAACTACCAAATACCAGAAAGACAAACAAACAAATACACCATACCAAGTAATCAACCCAACTCAGTTCATGACGCTGAGAGAGCCTTAAAATTTATCAATTTACACTAAGTACAAACACATCTGCAGTCTTTGAGGACATAAGTCTCTGACTACTTCAACTATGGGAAGTACTTGGGCTCTGCCCAAAAACTCATTGTGAGGAGTACCACGTGAACCCCAAAGTAGCTGGACACTGAGAAGAATTTCCAAGTGAAATGGGCAACGACCCCTTCCGATTGAGTAGAAACACCTGTGAGGAAAAACCAAGCGCTGTCTTCTGGGAGTCTTGGTGGCCAAGTTACCACCTATAGCCAATAGGAATCCACTAAAACCCGGGTCCAAACATCATTCCCATCATTTTGATAAACATTTAACACAATTGATCCCTCACGCTCTTCCTCATGCCTAAGAGGCGAACCACCACCATTCAAAACGTTGAACCGACAACGTCGAGCCTATTCTCGATGACCTCGCACACCATTAAAAGGTCACAAAGCCTCTGATTTAGATTTAGACCCATATCAGTCTGAACCAGACCTCCACACAGCACCATCAAGCCCCATGGCTGGTGCAAATCCGGATCCATTTTTGGGCATAACCACAGCAAGTGGACCCATGTCCACACCACAACTTGTCACCAACAACCCTGCAAGTGGCCCAAGCATGGTCATGCAAATTTTTATCAATCAGCTACCACCACCCATAGTGACCAGCCAAGTTGGCCCACTTGCAACACATGGGGGTGGTGGCCCTTCCATGCACACTGCCCCTCCTACCACACAGGGGGCAGTGGCCCTTCCATGCACATTTTCCCTCCTACCACATAGGGGGGCAATGGACCATCCACTTACATTGCCCCTACTATCATACATGGGGGAAATGTCCCAGCCACCCATACTATCCCCCCCACAACACTTGGGGGCATTATCCCATCCACAATGGTGCCACCGCAAGTGCCCCCAGTTGTGCAGATGCATTATGCACCTGGAAATCCCACCACCATCGCAGCTCCATCCCACATCAACCTGGGGTCAAAACTGCCTTTCATGGCTCGTCTTAGCTTTTCTTATTTGGAATGGTTAACAAATGACCCCATCTAACACCAAGCTTTCTGGCCACCCATGCCAACCAAGATGCCATCAGACATTCCCAAGTTTGAAGGCAAAGCAGGGGAATGTCCCCAAAACCATATAATGACATTCCATCTATGGTAGTCATCAAACAACATCGTAGACGATTCCATCATATTGAGGCTATTCCAACGCACCCTTACAGGTGCTGCGGCCAAATGGTACATTGAGTTGCCACAAGCCAAGTACCCTGATTTCAACTCCCTAGATTTCATGTTCCTACATTATTTCCAACTCCCCATCAGATATGATGAGGGGGTGGAGATCCTACTATCCTTCCCTCAAAACACCGCCACTCATATAATTGACCACATCCATGAGTGGCGGTGACGCTGTAGCTTATGTAAAATCCGACTTGACAACAAGATCTGCTTGGATTGGTTCCTCAAGACCTTTCTCTCGCCCATAGCAAAGGATTTCACATCCGAACGTCCCCAATCCAAAGATGAGGCCATACTAAAATCCCAATAGTTTGAACTAATCTATGCTCAGTCTGGATATATGTACACCGTCATTCCAGACACTCCCTGCTCGGGTACCTCCTACCGGGATGCACCGAGGGCATCCCATGCTGCGGACGACATCATAGGCTCGGTCTCCCAACAACCATAGCACCGTCTGACTTCACCTGCCCTTACACCACAACCAAGCAACACTGATAATGTTCCTTACCAAAACCAAGCTCCAGACTATGCTAGAATGATGTCCCAGTCCAGAGCAACAACTTCCTACACACAGCCTGCACCACCGCAACAAGCTCAAGCCATGTCTTGGAAAACACAATAGTATGTGAGGAAAATTCCCACATTTGTGGCACCACCACCCCCACAAATATACTATGCACCACTAGTGAAAATATTTCAAGCCCCCGCCCTTGCTCCACCTGTTCCGTTGGGACAAGAGTTCGCACAACAAAACCATCCCAACCAACCTGCCCCCAACAACCAACAAGGGCAAGCTAGAAATAATCAGCCTTAGAACCAAGGCAAAAACCAACTGCAGGGAGGTGTTCAAAACCCAAACCCTCCCAACAATGCCGCAGCAAACTGGCCAGCTCAAAACCCCTCATGACCAAATGCACCAAGACGCAATTCCCTATT
>LPNX011017170.1:303370-320805 GCA_001517045.1 Pseudotsuga menziesii | reverse complement strand
AACCATGCCAGTTTCAGTCACACAACCACATTTGTTTCTCCCATACATCGCCCATTTATAAGATCGTTCTCAAAACTTGGTACTGTTATAGACACCTTGTTGCATAATGACTCATATTATTAAGATTCATTTGGCAACTTTCAAAACTATCCAAAACTTAAACAACGTCATATCACAAAGAAAACTACACTATTTCTTTTGATACACATATGATTCCATGTTTCATTTTTCACCCCTTGTTAAAAACCGAGTGAAAGATTGCTCAAGTGAAAGCAACATCACAAAATTCTTCAGCACAACATATGAACTGTACACCGTAACATTTTAAGACTGTATAACCAAAGGCACATTTTGAAACAGCATCACAAGTATTCGTGTATAACTTAAAGATTATCTACTCTGAACTCCTCTTCTTTCACACCATTGGCATAGTCTGTGTACTTCTTCGAGGAACTCTTGCATGTCTCATCAGGATATTTGAGACAATTTTTCTTCATTTTTCTCAGTGCTGCTTCACCAAGGTCCACCCCACAGATGTCTGCAAGTCTTACCAAATAGAGTAGAACATCTGATAACTTTTCACCAAGATGCTCCTTCTCTGCAGCGTTCCAATCTGGAAGACCTTTTGGAACTTCACCCTTCCACTGAAATATCTCAGACAGTTCACCCACTTCTCCCACCTGAAATATGAAACCATGCACAATATTTGAGCTATAACAAGGAAATAGTTATGAAATTTTCACATCAAGAACCACCATGGGGCACCAACTGTCAAGACTCAAAATAAGACAATGATTTGTCAATGAAATCTAACTCTGAAAAGGATAATAGAATAACAAGGATGATAACCTCCTAATGTAGCAGAAGAAATAAATAGAATAAACAACCAAAATAAAAATGTTTTCAAGAAAGATGACTTTACATCTCACTATGTTGTTGTGATTATATAGTAGGCTTTCCCATGCAAGCCAGAAGCAGAATGCCTACGAAGATGCACAATTAGCCTCCATATAGCTCTGGACAGAGGTAGCTTTTGTGCACCCATTAATATTAAGTTTGCTATTGTGACACACGATAGGAGGAATCTATCCAGGCAGCATTGAATGCACATCTGAAGCAGCCAGTTCTGAATTCCCAAGCCATGGTGAGAATATTGGTGCCTAATTAATGAGATAGGTTTTAAGCCGTGAGCCTTGCCAATTCAAAATCTAAATCAAACATCCTGAAGTGGGCACTCTCTCTGAAAAGGTGGGGGGTCTGCTCACTGTTGGATTCGCACTCGGAAACCCATGACATAAATTAATCTAAGGCAACCCTCTGACTACAGCATATAACCCTCAACATTACCCATTGACTCTGCTTACACAGTAGGCTCCTTTCATAAGCCTTTAATAAGCCATGATAATTAGCTCATCTTGTCAGTACCGTTGGAAGCAGCAATGGTGTAGGAGTTTGAAGAAACAGAACCATGCCACATGAATGCTTTTAGCATTCCTTTCTAGATTATTACCTACTTTTAGGCTTGGAGAAAATCAAAAGCTAGAACAAACTAGAAGAAGTCAGACCCAGCATTTTTCTTTGCCATATAATCATCCCCAATTTTCCCTCTACCTGTTTAACCATAACCGAATCTAAAAACAACATTGTAAGGAGCTTGCAAAACTGAAATTCTGCAGATTATTCTATTTAGAACTTTGACCCCTAGAACTCTGAACTCTGCGTGCCAAGGAATAGCTTGAATTTTGTATGCATGTCACAGCAAAGTTTACCCTGTTAAAACATCCGGCGTTTGTCTAAGCTTCCAGGTGTGATTGCATGCAAAAACTACCGTTCAATCTTAGTGACATGAGTAGACCCCAGCACAGGTAAAATAGAAACCTACCACAAATGGTTTTAATTACTAGATACATTCAAAATAATCAGACAACGTATATCTGGAATTCAGCCCTTTTGTCTGAAGTTGAATGATAAGCAAAAGACAGCTAAGATTAAGAGTAGCCCTGATAGACCATGATTAAAAGCTTGGACACCTTGCCTGCCATTCCTACCACCACAGGCCCACCTAAACAGATATGTTGGGAAGGTGAGGCTGAATTTTTGTTTTGCTTTTCTCAACTCGTGCTTTCTTATTACATTACAGCGACACCTTCACAGCCTATCAACAGGCGGGACACACTGTTTACACCAATGTTGCAAATATTGTTTCAGAGTAAATATATCACTGAGGTCCCCAAAGAAACTCATTGGAAATATCAGAAAAAAATTAGCAAACATAAACTTGGACCTGGTAACTCGGCAACCTGAAATTCTCTGAAAATTTGGGGGTAATCAGAGATATCTACAAAAGTAATTTACATTGCAGAATGTCCATCGGACTATCCAGCCATTTGTTTAAGAAATCCAAGCCCGGTGGGAGCTGTAACCAATATAACTGATGCTTTCTTATTACACTACAGTGATGAACATCCACCACCTATCCACTGGAGCTGTAACCAATATAACTGATGCTTTCTTATTACACTACAGTGATGAACATCCACCACCTATCCACTGGAGCTGTAACCAATATAACTGATGCTTTCTTATTACACTACAGTGATGAACATCCACCACCTATCCACTGGAGCTGTAACCAATATAACTGATGCTTTCTTATTACACCGTAGTGATGACCATCCACTACCTATCAAGAAGCGGGGCACTGTTTACACTGTTGGATCATATAAACGGCCATGATGGCTCCGCCAATCGAATGGCACCCTTCCAGAAATGCTCCAGCAATTTGTTGAAGGAATCCGTAACCAGTACAATTAATGCTTATTATTCTACAGTGATGAGCATCCGCCACCCAACACATTGTTTACACTATCAGATCACATAAGACAATTTGTTTAAAGGAATCGAACCCTGGCTGGAGCTGTAACCAGCGTTCAGCTCTTACAGAACCCGGCTCACCTTTCGTAGCATGGATACCTATTATAGGCTGTATAGGCATATCAGAAACAGATTCCTGATGTCTCTAAATCTGATCTTGGCTACCTATTCTAGGCTATATATACAAGAGTTGTATATCATACCCAGATTCCTGATGCCTCTATATCTTATTATATCTGATCTAGGTTTAGATGGGCTTATAGTATTGATTGCAATATACTCTCCTAGAAATATTCGTAATGGTCAAAGGAAAGACACTTTTCATCAGCGTACACAGAAGAAACAGATTCCCCATGCTCAAGGAAACATGCCTTCCTCTCAATCTTTTTCACAAACGCAATAATTAAAACAAACTAGAAACAACCCAGGAAGCAATCCATCCAATACAAAAAAAAAACAGAAATAGAATTAACGACAAGGAAGAAAAGCTAGAAGCCACTGGAATCGAAAAAAGATGAAACCAGCTTACGAGAGCCAAGAGAAGGTTCCGGGGACTGTGGAACCGATCCCAGTCTCTTTCCCTGGTGAACTCCGCCATTTTTCTCTGCAACTCTTCAATCGTGACGCTGCTGCCGACCTCCTTCACAGAATCCCCATCTGAAATTTCCCCCTTGGCATTCATTTTCCGCGCTCGAAATCAAACACCAATAGCAGAAACATGAATTGAAACAGATCTGGACCTGCCCAAAAACACCAAGAAACCAAAATCTAAAGCTGAACAGGAGAACATCCAACAATCTTGATTATCATCAGCTTATACAGACATGCATATCAAGATTCATAAATCTTACCAGCACAAATCAAGAAGACGATAAATTTCAACAGGAGAGGACACCTGTCTCTATATCAAATCACTCATCTAGACAAAAATGAACACACAGAGAGACACGAATTTCCAGCGGCGGGAATTCTGTCACTCTGTCTTCGTAAGTGTCTGTCTCGTCTGTTTATAAAGGACAAATGTCTTGAGAAACCGCTTAGTGGTATTCCTGAAACAGGGTCGTCTTGCGTGGAAGGGTGGAAGATCGTGCCTGGCCGCCTGACTGTTCGGAGATCCGAAATCCCACGTGGAAAATACAAAAATGTGAAACAAGGTCGCGCGATCTGTAAATAATGATTGCGTTTGATTACGTGGCAGGTTGGGGGGTTTCGCAGTTGAACGGCTTTGTTCCATAATTTATGGAAAAGGTAAGATGGAATATCTTCCATGCTTCCCGTTTCGTCTAAGCCTGGCCAATTAAAAAAGTGATGACGTGGACATTTTGTTGAATAAATGGGTTCGTTCGTTTCGTGAAAGTAAATACATGTGGGGTGCGTGTATAGCGTGGCGAGTTTTTTAATTCATATTGCATTGACTCAATTTTGCACAAGGCATTAAATTTATCGTAACTTTATTAAAAGAAGTTACATTCATCGTAGACCACTATTTTTATATCAGATCAGTGTCCATTTCCTCAAAATGTACAGCATAAAAAATGTATATTACAATAAGTAATGTTTGATTTGAAATCAATCACCACTATCTTTATATCAGATCAGTGTCCATTTCCTCAAAATGTACAACATAAAAAATGCATATTACAATAGGTACTATTTGATTTGAAATCAAATAATATCGACCCACATATTCAATAGATAGTTACACTACCTTAAAAAAGAAAGTAGTATAAACACATTCATTACAACCAATAGGCAAGTATCAAAAACTATGATAGATTTATATATCATCTAATTTAGTTTTTATAAACATTCAAATAACTGTCAAAACAAACTTATCTTATGACTGTCATATACTGTCATATAACTGTAACCATAAACAAGAAATCATCAATATGAGCATGTCCAGAAAAACTGTATGAACCTGTCACTGTCCATACTGTCCACATTGTTTAGTAAGAACTAATCTGTCCCAAAAGTATTGTCCAAAAACTAGCATCATAACGGACTCAGAAAAAAACAAAGTCAAAACAACATCATTAACTGTCAAGAAAAAACAGATGGATCAATGTAGTGCTCCATAGTCTTGTGAAAAACCCCTCCACCAGACAGAGGCAAATAACTTAAAAAATCTGAAAAGTTTCATAAGTGTCAGCTCCTCTATATTCCAGGATTTTCCAGTGCCCGTCAATCACGTTAGCACCTGCATTAGCTAAAGCATCAGCTTTAGTATTCCGTTCTCGGTAAATATGCTTGTAATCGACTTTGACAAGAAAATTAGATATTCTAATCACCTCCTAAAGGACCTGAGTAAGAACAATATTATTGATCATGAACTTACCAGTTACCCAATTGATCACCAACTGAGAATCCCCAAAAATCTGCAAAGATTAAACACCCTGCTTTAAAGCCAAAATGATGAGCAATTTTAAAGCTAAAAGTTCGGCATAATTATTGGTTCCCAACCCCAAACCAGCAGAGAATGTAAAATAGTGCTCATCAGATATATATACAAAATGCCTCCTGCCCCACAAGTCTGAGGGATTCCAACTACCGAACCATCAAAGAATCCCAAAGGAGCTGATTTGTCAATTTGTTCCATAACAACCATCCCTAAATTCATAACTCTGTTATCCAAAGGATATGCATTCAATAAACCCAAACACAAAGACGTGACCAAATAAGACTTAGGCTGAATATCTTCAAAACAGCATTGATTCCGAGCTTTTCATATAAACCAAGAAACAATAACAGGTAAGGATCTATACCTGGCCTCAGCATGCAGAACCCAGTTCTGAACACAATCCAGTATAGTTATTTCATTCCACAAATTGTTATATCTTAACTTATCCTCAATTTCAGACCAAACCCTCCTAGTGAAAGAGCACTTGAAACCAATATGAACATTAGTTTCAGAATCCATATTGCACAGATAACACCTGCCAAGATCTTCTCTACATTTTCGACATAAATTGTCCCAAGTTAATGCTTTCCCTGAAAACAAAAATCAACAATATAATTTTGATTTAAGTGGACACTAAAGTTTCCAAAGCCATTTCCACCACCAGAAACATTCCATCTCATTTCTAGAATGAATAAGATGAAAGTAGCCAGCGTTGGGAGTATACTTACCAGTTTTAGATAGGCTCCAAATTAGTTGATCTTCCTCATTTGAAATGCGAACATGGCTAGTTGTCAACAGTGCAACATAAGAATTCCAGATAATAATTTCCTGCTCATCAAAACCAAGGAGATCAGCATTCAACCAACCCTCTTCCTATAGTAAAGCTTTCCCGATACAAGCAATATCTCTTAAGACAAAATATCCTTCATTATAAAGTTTAACAATCATGGACACTAGTAAATTATGTCTCCATTTGCATCCAAGCCATGGGTCAATACCGATACGTACCTCAGTACCAGTCCCTATTCTCCACACAAGTGACTGACCAATGAGATCAAAAGACCAAAGTACTGCTTTCCAACAAATGGAAATGTCTTTTTTTTTCTTCACATCACTCCTTATCCAGTCAAGTAAAGATAAGGGTAAAATGTACTTATGTATAGCAATCTACACCCAAAGTCCTGTGCCATTAATCAAATTCCACACATTCTTAGCAGCAAGAGATTTTGTAAAAAAGGCAGGTATTTTCAGACCCCAACCTCCCAAAGACTTGGGATTGGCCAGATCCTTCCATGAAGACCATGGTAGTCCAAAAGCCTCTCCACTACCAGACCATAAGAATTTGAAACATAACTTTCTGATTCTTTCAAGAATTCCCACAGGTATCCAAAAATGCATCCAGTAAACTGGAATGGCCTCAAGAACAGCCTTAACCAAAATAAGTTTTTTGCCTTTGGATAACCATCTAAAACTCCAGTTCTTAATTCGCTTTTCCACTTTGGTAATGAGCCAATCCCAATCTTTCAAAAGATATCTGCAGGGTTTTAAATAAAAACCAAGATATTTCATACCCATCTCAATATTTTCAACATTAAAAGAGAAAATATTCTGAATAGAAATCAACTCACAATCTTGCAACCTAAAAAAATAAAAAGAAGATTTGTCCTCGTTAATAATCATACCAGAGGCTAAACAAAATACCATCAAAACCTCATATAAAGTTGATAAAGACTGTTCAAAACCATCTGTTACCAATATAATATCATCCACAAATAAAATATGGGACAGAGTGATATTGTTGCCAAAAGAGATACCCTGTAGAGCCCCACTAGAATGTACTTTATGTATGTACCTGCTCAATCCTTCTACCACAATCAGAAAGAGTAAAGGAGCCAAAGGGCATCCTTGTCTGAGCCCCCTTCCAGATCTAAAAAAAGAAGATGCCATCCCATTAATAAGAACAACAAAAGAAACAGAAGTAATACTGCTCATCACCCATGTAATAAAAGGTACAGAAAATCCCATTTTAGCCATGATTACCCATAAATATGTCCAATTTACCCGATCATATGCCTTTGATAAATTAATTTTAAGTACAACAGATTTCAAGCCTTTAACATGGATTGAATGTAAGCATTCCTGAATTATTCCAACTGCTTCATGAATATGTCTACCAGGCAAAAAACCAAACTGTTCCTTGGATGTAACTCTACCCATAATCTTTTTAATTCGAGTAGAAATGATTTTACCAATAATCTTATATATAAAATTACATAAAGATATTGGTCTAAAGTCATTAAATGACTTAGGACAATCAGACTTGGGAATCAAAGCAATAAAGGTGGAATTAAATACAACAGGGATCTTCCCACTGATTCTGGAAACTTCAACAACTCTTAACAGATTCCTTCCCAATACCTCAAAAAGAGCCCTATACACTTCCACGGGGATCCCATCAGGACCAGGACTCTTATCATTTTTACTAATAGACAGAATAGAATGAATTTCCTCAATAGTAACAGGAATCATAAGATCTAGATTTTCATTATCAGTAATATCAAAAAGAAAATTATCAGCAATATCCAGAATTTCAGGCAGATGTAGATTTGCCTCTTCTTTAAACAAAGTTTCAAAGTGATGTACACCTACCCCAGCAATAGACTCAAAACCCTCAACAAGATTGCCTTAAGCATCTACAATCTTTCATATGGAATTTGTATATTTATTGAGATTCGCAAATTTATGGAAGAAAGGGGTGTTATCATCACCACAAAGCAACCAAATAGCCCTACTTTTCTGTCTAGACTCTTTTTCTCTATCTAACAAAATATTTCTCTTTCTAAATTCCAGTACACAAAGAGAAGCCTTCTCCTCATCAGTGGAAAAACCAAAACCTAACTTAGAGCAAGCTGCCTCTAATAAAAACTCAATCTCTACTAAATCTTTAGTGTCTTGTTCTTTCCTTTTAACAGACCAACAAATAGAAACATTCTTAATCATTTTAAGATTAGCAGAAAACTAAGATACAGGAGACAAAACGGAATTCACATCAAACACCTTCCAGGTATTTTTTAAAAGCCAAACCAACTCCTCATGCTCCAACCAATGTGGATTAAACTTGAAAGGAGAATGTAATTTTTTATCATGACCCAAAATCTGTAAAAATACAGGATGATGATCAGATTCTCCCCCACATCCCACCCATTGTCGAAAGCAAAGCTCATATTCCAATAGGTCAACAGAAATCAACAATCTATCAAGTCTTTTACTAACATTCTCACTCCCAACTCTCCTATTATTCCAAGTAGGAAGATTCACATTAGGAAAGATATCCACCAGACCATAATCATCCAAAAATTTTGAAAAAAAATCAGATAGACAATCAATCCTGGCCCTATCTCCCCAAATTTCAGAAATCCCCATGGAAAAATTTAGGTCCCCACCAAAAATAATCTTAGTACAGTGAGTACTAATAAAATCCAAAAGATTAAACCAGAATCCTTCCCTATCAACATAAGGTCCATATATGTTAATAAAACAAATCTCCATTTGTAATTCAGTAGAATAAAGAGAAACACAGAATCCCAATACCATTGCCTAGGAATTCAAGAAAAGAAGAAAACAATTCCTCCATCCTACTAGAAAACCCCCAGACTTCCCTTTGGCATCCATAGAACAAAAATTCCATCCAGGCAATAATAATTCCATATTACCAGCAAACAGAACCCCATCACCCATAGTTTCTTGTAAAAATAGTACATCCACAAACTGATCAGCAACCAGCCTACAAATAGCTAGTTTTTTAGGTTTACTAGCTAAACCCCTACAATTAAGGGTCATAACTATTATAATGAAACCCTACAATGGGTATCCAAAACTCCAAGTACCCCAACATCATCAGAAGAAACAATCCCCTTTACAAACTCAATTAACTTAGTAGGAGTTAATACACTCTTAAAGCCCAGAGCTGTATCCAATGCCTTGGAACTAGATCTCAAAAAGTAACCTGAACCATGTCCTTTGATATCCTTTATAGGTGAAGTAAACCCTAAATCCTTAAGGCTAGACTTGCCCAGAATAAAATCCAGATTAACCAAACCTATCTTCAGGACATAATTGATAAGGTTTCCTTCCTTAAAATCAACCAAAGTAGTCAGACTCAGAGGTTTTAAAGTCAAATCAAAATGCCCCACATCATCAACCAGCTCAGCACAAGTAACAGACATCACAGGTGACAAACAGTTATTTTCATCATTAACAGAAATCAAAGGTATACCCTTATGAACATCAATGGATAAGTCTAAGTCAACAGGTAAATTAACAAGAAAATCAACTGGAAGAATAGCTGAAGATGCTCCAGGAATTTTAACAAGAAAAGTATCAGAAAGATTTACAAGTAAATCAACAGGAATACCATCTTTCTTAATCTGCCAAACATTGTTGTACTTGGGTAAAGAGGACAACTGACTTTTCAAAAAAGGTAAGTGACAGTGAGCTAACAAATGTCCATATTTATGACAGCGATTGCATCTAAAGGGCAATCCAACATAGTCCAGAGACTAGGTAAAAACAATATCTCCTTTCTTAATGACAATGTCTTCAGCAAGACCATTGCGCATATCAATAAGGACCAATACTCTCCCCAAACAGCATATACCAGTTTTAAAAAAAGACATATCAGCCCCAAGAAATGTCCCAATAGAATTTCCAATCATCTTAAAAAATTCCAAAGACCAAAATTCGAATGGCAAATAAGGCAATTTAACCCAAATGGGTAAAGAGTCATACCTCTCTATTCGCGGATCAAATAGAGGCGTTCAGCGCTTGAGAAAAAGTCTTGTATTCTCCCGTTTTCAATTCCCTTTAAGAACGACTTCCATGTCATATGGATCCTGAAATTTAAAGGCCAGCCAACTCCTAGGAAGTATGAAAATTTTAGGACAGATTCTAACCTCTCATGACCAAGAAGCAGAAACCCATCTATGTAAACCGTCAGCATTAAATTTCCTTCCTCCAAAACGGCCCATAAGGGTAAGGGCATTGGTAAGTACAATGTCATTTAAAGAGACATCCTCTCCCACTACCAGAAGTAAAGGTTTATCCAATTTACGCACACATTTACTAGCTTTCTTACTAAATCCCTTCATCGGGCCATTATGCAGAAACGGGTCAACCCTAACATCAAATGAACCCTCAAAAATGTCCGACACAGTGGTCTTTATACAGACAGAAGGGATCAAGGGCTCATCAAGCTTTGTTGTTTTCAGTTCTGGAAAATCAAAACGTCCACTTGAAGGAGAAACAACTAAGAGGAGCCAATATTCAAATTACTCCCATTCACGTACAGTATACTCCCAAAAAAATCCTCCTTCAAATGAAAACCCAAATCCTTCACATTCACCCCAGATAGATTATTAAAAGAAAAATTAGAATTCTTCTTGATACCAGACACCCTATCCACCACAGATGGCTGCGAACACTGCAAATCCTCAGAGATCCCCTTAGGGAGAACCCTCGAGGAATTGAATACCTAGGTGTTCTGAGGCGAACGGGCTAAGGCTTTCACCTCACGTAAAGTCATCCCTTCACAGACAAAGATAAAAAGAACCCTAATCCCAAAAACCACAATAGAAACCGAAACCAAAAGGCCCCACCGTCAAAACAAGAAACATACTAGCTCAAAAACAGAGCAAGTAAAACCACAAGAAACTGAAATGCACCCTCCACCCAAAGCTCAGTGCATAACAAGAAAGATCGACAAAGTTTAAACTGCTACCACCACAGCAGAAAACTCAAATAAACTCCAAGAAAGAAGCCCAATGCAGGACCCAAGGCATAAAAACCACTAGAACCAGTTAAACCAGAACTGCAGCCAACCCATGACAAGATATAAACAGGAAAGTATATACCCAAATCGAAACAATAAAAACGATCACAGCGTTGAAAGCATATACATACCGATACAAATGTCCAGCATTAGCATCAGTTGTCCACTGCATAGTACCATACAAACTATGGAAGCACCGTCCAAACTGCCACAGAATATCAAATATCCAAACACAAAAGTACCAAGCAAACTGCCCTAGTCCTTCAACAAACCACGCAGTAATCGCCAAGAAATCACCGACAAGAAAGGGATTTACCACCAGCCGACAGGAAAGGGAATTTACCACCACAGCCCTTCAATAAACCAAACGAATGTACCATACAAACCTCAACAGGCCTTCAACAACGATAGGAGCAATTGCCACGAAATTACCGACAGGAAAGGGTTTTCCTCCACCGAGACACCTCAATGGAAAACCAACAGAAAGCCTACCAGCAATGTCAACTCCAAAGACAATACAAACCCAAGCCGAAAGACCAAAAATCTGTGCCGGTAAATCACAGAAATATGCACTAGTACTTTCTCAAAACAATCAGAAATACACCATAAAAACCACAACACTCCTCCCAGAGGTCATCTAAAGAAACAACACGCGCCAAGAAAACACCGACAACAGGGTTTTCCACCACCCTATCAACCCCAACAAGAATAAAAACAACAGGAAAACTGTAGACGAAACTTCCGCCAGAAAACAGAAATGCAGTACGCAAAATCCCAAGGAAAGAACCCGACGCCAGTATCAAAATGGACAATTAACAGCAACCCTGCACAAATCCCTGACCAAATCCTCCAGTATAACGTGTCAACGAATGGAAATCAACAAGTGTAGCCCATACCTGATACAAAATCACATCCAAAAGTCAAAATAAATGCCCTCCTACGCCTGTACCATGCTACCTGTTCAATCTTCAGCACCTTCAATCAATGGAGTACGATTAGACATAAAAGCCACAAATCCTTGCCTGCAGAAGTACGTTCTGTCGCTATAATCCAACGTCTCCGATCACCATTTTCCGTCCTCCCTAGGTTAAAATTCTCATTCCAATGGTAAAGTCATATATAGACGATGGTGATTGGCTTGGGGGATTACTTTGACCATACAACCTCAAACCAAAAATATTGTGGGAACCACCGATTGAAATGCCTTCCTCCCGCTTCATTGTCTTTCCATCATTTCACACAAGGCATTAGATAATGATAGATAAGGATTTGTCTAAATTTGTATTATTTAGTTATTGGAATTTCGTAATACAATTTTTTTTATCGATTAACTATTTAATCGATTTTTTAATGAATTATGATAATTTAAAAATGAGTAAAATCTAGTCATATATTTGGATTTGATTTTTTAATGAGTCATATTTGGATTTGATTTTTTATTGATTTATGAAGATTTAATATAAGTAATCTATTCATATATTTGGATTTGATTTTTTAATGAGTCATATTTGGATCTGTTTTTTTATTGAGTTATGATAATTTAATATAAGTAATCTAGTCATATATTTGGATTTTGAATCAAGAAAACTTTGCGTAGGTCTAGAATTGAATTTTTATCATATATGTGGTGAGAAAGAGGGTATGAGTTGGAGCTCTAGAATTGAATTTTTATCATATATGTGGTGAGGAAGAGGGTTTGAGTTGGAGGGTTTATCTATCTATTTTTATAATAGTTCTTTATTTGGATTTTGAATCAAGGAAAACTTTGTCGAGGTCTACAATTAAATTTTTATCATATATGTAGTGAGGAAGAGGGAATTAAATTTTTATCATATATGTAATGAGGAAGAGGGTATGAGTTGGAGGGGTTAAGTCAAAGCACAAATTTCTATCTATTTTTCAATAGTTCTTTGTTGTTGAATGAATATTTATGCATGTTGGTTAGGATGTTGATTTAGGAGCAATTGGTGATATTTTCCTACGAGGGAGGATTTCAAAACTTAATTTGTCAAAGAAAGAGGTTATTAAGTGGGAAAAGGTTCACAACAAGAAGGCTAATGAAGAAAACCATAGGATTGAAAATATATTAGTGAAATCATTGAAAGTTTTGGGGATTATTTTTTGGAAGACAAATTGGATTTTATTGAGCTTGAAAATTAAAAAAAAAAGTCATGGAGATTGAAAAGTCGTGCACTCTGGGTTTCCCTTGGAGACAATAACACTATATGTTTTCATCAATATGTATTATGCTTCCCATAGGTGAAACATTAACTCTATTTGGGATTTAAAGGATGATAGGGGAACTGTGATAAATTCTCGAGAGGAATTACAAAGGATGGACAAATCTCATTTTAGTGAACAATTTAAAGATCCAGGTACTTCTCGTATTGATATGCAATTGAAAGTTATTAGTCATTTGCCTTCTTTCTTTAATACCAAGGAAGGTTTAGATATTGGGAAAGCTTTTACATTGGATGAGGTTGAATCTGTACTAAAATAATTCTCCAAGGACAAGAGTCCTAGTTTGGATGGATGGACAGTGAAACTCTTCCTTCCGTTTTTTGATCTAATGGGTAATGATCTTCTGTCTATGGTAGAACAGTCGAGGGTTGAAGGATTTGTCTCTGGAGCTCTCAACTCTACTTTTCTTGCACTAGTTCCTAAGTGTAACAAACCTGCATCCATTAATGATTTTATACCAATTGATTTATGTAATTTGGTCTACAAAATCATCACAAGAATCATAGCTAACAGAATCAAACCTTTTCTTGCCAGATATATGTCCAAATAACGGTTTGGTTTCTTAACTAATTATAGGTAGATTTGGATGCTATTGTTATTACCCAGTAAGGTATTCATACTATTAAGACCAAAGATATAGATGCTTGGTTGTTGAAAATGGACTTGGTTAAAGCTTATGATCAGGTGGATTGGACTTTCTTGAGGCTTCTACTCTTATAAATTGGGCTTCCTCTTTTGGTTACTAACTGGATTATATCCTGTGTAACTTTTGCTCTGCATTTTGTCCTTATCAATGGCTCTCCTATAAGTATTTTTAAAAGTTCTAGAGGCATAAGATAGGGATACCCCTTATCTTTGTTATTATTCTTGCTCATCATTGAAGGACTAAGTTGTATGATCAATAAGGCAAAAGAGGAAGGAAAAATGAAAGGAGTTAAAATTTTGGCCCCTATTATTCTTTCACATTTATTTTTTGTAGATGATGTGATAATATTTGGTAATGGTATAGTTGAAGAATGGAAGTGTTTTACTGAAATCGCCAATATTTTTTGTGCATCCTTGGGAATGTTGGTAAGTATCACCAAATCTTGCTTCATCAATTATAAGGTTGATAGGTACACTATGGAACAGATTTTAAATTGTATGCTGTACAAAGTTACCAACATGATGGAAGTTTGTAAGTATTTGGGATACTATTTGAAACCATATGGTTACAAGATTAAAGATTGGCTCTGGCTAGTTGAAAATTTTGAGAAAAGAATTGGGCATTGGTCATAGAAGTTATTATTTTTGGGTGGCAAGTTAACCTGTTTGAAGGTTGTTCTAGTTGGCATTCATGTTTATTGGTTTTCATTAGCCTGAGTCCCAATGACGATTATGAAAATAATATGCAAGCTTATGTTTAAATTCCTATGGTCTAGAAAAGCTGAAGGGGGAAAGTTGCATATGGTGAATTGGGAAAAACTGTCAAAGCCAAAATCCTTGGGTGGCTGGGATACTAAAAATGTCTACTGGTTTAGTATTGCTCCGTGTCTAAATTTTTTTTGAAGAGGCCTTTTTGGTTTGTGGACTATGGAGTGAAGTTCTACATGGAAAATATATAAAAAGTATTATACTGAAATGGATCATAAATGTGAATAAGAAGGTGAGGAATAGTTCAAATATATGCCCAGGTTTCATTAATGCTTACAAGTAGCTAGGAAAAGGACTTAGTTGGAAAGTTTGATCGGGATCAAATGTTCTAGTTGGAATTGATCTAGTCATTGGCTTGGGGGAGAATTATAGGTTGTCTCCTTATATGTTGGATTATCTTGCAGAACTTGGTTGTATTACTTTAGAACATATAGGAGGCCTTGTTGGCTTAATGGTACCGATTCTTACTGGCTATCAGTTGTTGATCTTGGTTTAGGGATTTGTTGGGTTGTTGAATGGGACAGTTAGATATCACATCTTAATTCTGCAGGTATAAGATTAAATACTTGGGATGATGAACTTTTGTGGTATTATAATTATGCTACAGGTCATATCACTGCTAAGGTTTCTTACATTGTAATTGCTCAAGATTTCTCTGTGACTATTACTAAGTGGTGGTGCATTAAATTATGGTCTTGGAATATTCCTATGTAAGTAAAATTCTTTGTATGGTTATCTTTTGAGAAACTGCCTGTAAGGCCTAGGATAATTTGAACCGTAGAGAATAGATTGGTCCAAATGTGTGCAGTATGTCTATAGAATACATGGAAATGGTTGAGCACATATTTGCACATTGCAAGTTCACAAAAATTGTTTGGAATTTTGTATATGATACACTTAATATTTCACATACCTAGGGAGGTCTATCTTTTGAATTATACTTTATTGAGTGGTACAAAAACTATTCTTTACATAACACTTTACCTACATTCGTTTCTTGGTGTGTTTGGAAGGCTAAAAATCATTTTATCTTTGAAGAAAAACTTTTGAATCCCTTTGCTTGTAGTCTGTAGATTGTGGGACTATATAAGGACTACTCTAAAGTTAAAATTAGAATGAACAGGTCCAAAAAGATTGAAGACCTTCCTCTTTCTCATGAATCAAAAGGATGTTTTGTTGGGGTTGCTCAAGGAGGTCACTGTGTGGCAGGGGTGACTTTGAGACTTAATAGTGATCACTACTTTACTTTCAAACTGAGATGTGGTTATGGTACAAATACAAAGGATGAGTTGATTTCCTTATGATGTTTGGAATAAAAACTTCATCCTTTGGGATAGGTTCCTTGAAGATATCTAGGGACTCTTTGGTGGTTGTTAATTGGGAAAAGATATAGAAAATTTGCAGGTGAAAGATCTTTAGGTTTGGTGCAGGAGAACAAAGGCTATTTTATATTCTTTCTTTGACATAGATATAGTTCACATCTAATGAGAATTAAATATGGAAGATGATGGTTTATCAAAAGAAGCTCTTCTTGGGGAGGAAGGTATCCTTCTTTGGGAAGAATTTGTGGATAATTCCTTAAAAAATTCTGCCACTTTAAGATATTTCGAGATGTAAGTTTGATTGATATTTCTAGTATTTTTTTGTAACTGTTTATAGCTTTATCTGAAGCCTTCTTCTATGGTTTGGATGCCTTGGTAGGAGTTTTGTTTTGCTGGATCGAAGTTTTGGTTGTGAAGATATTTAGTCTTAACACGCTAAAGGGAATGTTTTTGTACTTTTTGATTCAATATGAATAACATAAGTACATTTTTTATGTTGAAAAATATTATTTTACTTAGCATGTAAGGATGGAATTTTACATTCAAACTGTTCATTATGTGTATTGTGTTTGTCAAATATGATTGAAAGATTTCTTTTAGTGTTGTCAAAAGAATATGTTAATCTTGTAATAAAAAGGTGCTATTTTTTGTTATAAATTTCACAAAAATTCAATAAAAGTTTCAAACATGATCGTAATTTCACTATGAAGTAAGTATTTGTATTGTTGAATGATTCCTTCAAGGGTATTTTTCCATAAATCCATCCAAATCCTCAAAAAAATGATCAAAGTTTTGAATCAATTAGAACTTTGACTCCCTTTGTTGCCGAATTCCAACCATTTTGGGAAATTTTGCCCAAATTGATAGGTGAAAGTGGAACTTTCAAGTTCCAACATTAGTGATAGCAAGGGTATGGTATATGCTTTAAATCTAATTGTTTGTGTTGTCAAATTATGACAATTAGAGAGAAGTTTGCTACATTCACAACTGTCAAATTGATAAATGAAAGTGGTTTCCAAATTCCACACCAATGGCAAGGGTATGGTATACATTGATTGCACAATATAAGTAGTAGTGAAAATTGAACAAATGAATTCATTGTGAAACCCCATGTTTTCCTCCACACATGGCATTTAATGTTGCACCACATATGCACATGCATTCTACAACTATTGACTAGCATATGTGCAATTTCTTATTGAAATAAGTTAATCTTGTAGCAAGAGGACTCTCCATATGGCCACAAATCTTATTAGAGTCTGATATAAATTTCAGGAATGGTCAAAATTCCACCATAATCCAAGTTTTGTGCATTATAGAACAATATGCCTATGGTTTTGCCCAAATTCTAAATCAA
>LPNX011017170.1:215588-302931 GCA_001517045.1 Pseudotsuga menziesii | reverse complement strand
GTTGTCAATTAAATCCTCAAGGCAATGCTTCTATGATAGTTAACCAGTACAAAACCAACGAGCATCATATGTTCTTCCTTGCATTGTGGGCCTAAAGGACATCTATAAGGAATGTTACCGAGTTTACAACCTTCAAAATCATAGAGGTAAGCTAACTTCTTAAATACAAAATACTAATGTTATTTTAAACTTTAAATATTTAATTTTTCTTACATCATAATTAATAAAAATAATTGTTTTAATATTAATTTTTACTTTATTTTATTAATTTTAAAATAAAATTATAAAAATTAAGAAAAATAATATGACACCATAATCCAATTAACTACGAAGTATAATAAAGAAATCCAAAATACAAAACTTCATATAAAATTGGAGAGAGGTGATTCTTCCAAATTGAGGAGCCATTAATACAAGTATTAATTCGTTAAATTCCAAGATCCTTGATGTGCAAAGCTAAGGAATGTAACTTTAAACAAGCTATGTAGTAGTTGTAAGTAATTTGATTTTTTTTCGATCTCATGTTTTATAGGTAACATTTTCTTGATGAAGAATTACGTTAATTCTTGATGAAGAATTACATTAATTGGGATATTAATGTTTATCAGGGATGTTTTTCTCGTAAGTAGATCGGAGTTTGGAGGGAGCGGAGTTTATCGTTCTCTGTAAGGTTGATTAATATTTGTTTTACCTGGAGATCTCAGATGACAGTGGTTCATTAATGATGATTCAGGAGATTTAAGGCTGAGTGTTGAACGTAGCTCTTTTAAGTTTTTGTGCATGTTTCTGGCAAGCTTTTGGGGTGACACGTTTTACCTGTTCTTGATTGCGCACATTTTTCAAATTTATGTCACTTCGGGACTTAAAACACTTGGCTCGAATATCACCGAAGGACGATTCTACAATTAAGGCGCCTCGGGACAAGGTTCTTAATGCTTGGGGTTTACCATTTCGAGGTTTTGTTTCTCCATCAAATGAGGTTAGTCTAGAGCATTTGGTGACAGGCGAGAGAATGGTCTGTTCAAATTCATCTTTGGGATGCAATGTGAAGGAGACTGTATGGACAGATCTTGGCATGGATTGCTCAGTGAAATTGGTGGTGGATACACCATTGTCTTCTGCAGACGATTTTTCTCTGCCTTGTTCGAGATTTGTAGAGGTCTCGTTGGGTATTGATACCATGTTTCCTAGTTTTAGAGATGAACAGAAAGTTGATGATGTCAATTCGGGAGTTTCTCCACCTGATGGCGTTTCGATTCCCAGTCCCGTCATTAATGTTGAGAATCGGGATGAGGTTGGGATTTCTGAACCAGAGGATTTCTCTTTTCACCGTAGGAGAGAGGTTTCAATGCTTTCTACAGACGAGCTTCATAGGAAGAGACCGAGACAAACCATTAGGAAACATGATAAGCCGGTATTGATGACAGTTGGTGAAGATATTGGTCTCAATGATATTGTTTTGACGCATGCTACAACTTTGGTTGGTCAGTTCAATGGGTGAAAAGTTAATTCTGTGGGGGTTAATAAATGGGTAAATGATACTTGGGAGGAGCTTGTTAGTATCTGCCCTGATGTTTATTTGCTCCCGAGGGGCTGGATTGCGTTCAAATTTTGTTCAGACGGTGATGCGACATCGATTCTTGCTAGGGTTTGGCATTGGAATAATGCGGGTTTGATGCTTAAACGATGGACGCCCCTTTTTGACCCAAGATGTGAAAGGTATGATCTATTGCCCATTTGGGTCAAATTGCCTAATCTCCTTTTTGAGTACTGGTTTGTGGATTTCTTCAAGCTAGTTGGGAATTCGTTGGGACACATTTGGAGACTGATATTTCTTTTCTTGAGACGGGGGTTTGCTGTTTAGGAAAGGTTTTAGTACTTCTTGATTTAAGGAAGGGACTTGCTGCTGATTTATTGATTAAAAGGGGGGGTTTAGAGTTCTGTTAGCCACTGGATTACATGGGTCTTCCATTCCGGTGCAATAGGTTCCATGCCTATGGGCATTTGATCCCCGAGTGCGCTTTACCGTTTAGTAATAAACATTTTTCTGTCCCTCAGACCAAGGTTGTCTGGCGAGTCAAGAAGGATGGGAAGTTTTCTGGGGATTTTGTGGGTTTTGGTCAGGGTGATGGGTTGGAGGATTTTTCTGTTCATTCTGAGCATAAGATTGATTTTGGTACAGAGCCTGTTATTTTGGACTCTCTTAAGACACTTTATGTATATTCTTTGATGGAAGGGGTTGGACCTTCTGCTCTGCTTGAAAATATGGGTAATTGTGAGCCAGATTTATCTACAAGCAAATTTTCATCAGATTTTGATTTGGGTAAGTTAGGGTTCACATCTCCTCCTATTGTTAAAACCGTTTCTAGTAGGGGATATTTTCTTCGGTCTTATGCGAAGGTGTTTAAGGTGGATTTTGACAAGGATCGAGGACCAGGGATTCTTCCTTCCTCGGTTTGTGACGTTTTAAGTCCGAATTTGATTACTGATGTGGTGGTTTATCCTGGGGCACTCAGAGTAGTGGATACCCCTGTAGTTGTATCCTGATGACTGTGATGACCCTAAATTGTTGTGGGTTGGCTAGTACTCCCAAAAAAATAATGGTTCAAAGGTTGATTGAAGAACAGGCTTTAGATGTTTTATTTTTGCAAGAAACTATGAGCGATGGGTCTATTTTGGTGAGTGAGTTGGAATTTATGTTTAAAGATTGGAAGTTTGTATCGGTGGATGCAAAAGGTAAATCGGGGGATTTATTACTGGGTCAGAGGTATTGACAGTTTCATCTGTTAAATGCGTGGGATGTGTGCTCGGGTCTATGTGTGAAGCTCTTTTCCATTGAGCTCAAGATGGATTTATGTTTTATTAATCTGTATGGTCCTTATGGAGATAGGGAATTATTCTGGAACAATTTGTTTAAGCTGGATTGTTTACATTGTAATAATCTGATCTTAAGAGGGGATTTGAATTACATTATGGGTTTTTCTGAAATTTGGGGTGCAAAAGCCAGAGTGGATTCATTATTTGATCATTTCACTAGATTGATGGATGGGTTTTGTTTGGTTGATATAGTTTCGGCTGTTATTCTCCCTACTTGGTCAAATCGTAGAGTTGGTGGTGAAAATATCTATAAGAGATTGGATCGTTTGCTTATATCAGCTGATCTTCTGGATTATAATTTCCATTTTAGACAATGGGTTGGATTTGGAGGGGACTCAGATCACTATCCTGTTTTTTTGCAAACCTCGAATGATGATCTTAGACCTCGTAACCCTTTCAAGTTCAATGCCAACTGGTTAGTGAATGATGATTTGGTTTTAGTTTTAAAAGATTCATGGAAAGTCTTTGATGATAAATCTGAGTTATCACCTGCCTCTCAATTTGCTGTGAATCTTAAGACTATCAAAGATGTTTCTATAGATTGGTAAGCTAAGAAACAAGCACAAGATCAAAAGGATCTTGTTGACATTGAGTCTTTACTGGCTGAATCTTTTAACAAACTGGGTTTTGGCTTTGCATCCGATATTGACAAACTTTCTTTGGTAGAGCTTGAATCAAAGAAGAGGAATATTTTAGGTGACTGTAAACAGGAGGCTAGACAGAAAAACATGGCTTTATGATTGTTTTGTGGGGATGATAATGCGCCTTTTTTTCATAAATATTCGAGTTATAGGAAAGACATAAATTCTATATGGGAGATTGCTGACGATGAAGGCAAGATGGTTGAAGGTTTTGAATCTATTGCATGTGCGGGGGTTCATCATTTTGAAACTTTGTTTCAAGAAGAAACGAACTTGTATCTTCCTAAAATTGTGAAGAGTGCTGGTTTATTTCCTATTTCTATTTCAGAGGAAGATAATGAGGATCTCATGAAAGCGGTTAACATGCAGGAAATTTAGTCTATACTCTCTTTGAGTAAGAATGATAAGAGCCCTGGCCCAGATGAGATTCCTGTTGAAGTTTATAGGTCACTTTTTTATGTTTTGGGTGAGGATCTACTTAGGGTTGTTGAAGACTCTCGAAAATTGGGTAAGATCCCTGCGATTTTTAATACTACATTTATTGCTTTGATTCCCAAGACTGGTCAAACTAAAACTTTTAATGATTTTAGGCCTATTTCCCCGTGTAATTACATTTATAAGATTATCAGTAAGATTATATCTACTTGAATTAGAAAGGTTTTGAGTGGTTATATCTCTGATGAACAGTTTGGCTTCTTGCCTGGCAGACAAATTCATGATGTTGTGGGGGTTATTCAGGAAGGCATGCATTCTATTCACAGTAAAGGTTCAAAATAAATTGTTTTAAAAATTGATCTGTCCAAAGCCTATGATCGGGTTAGCTGGACTTACCTACGTGTCATACTATCCAAAATGGGTTTTGCAGGGTCATTTATCTCATGGGTTATGAGCAGTCTATCTTCTATCTCCTTTGCCTTACTTGTCAATGGTGTTGCATCTTCTTTTTTCAAATCTGGTAGGGGACTTAGGCAAGGATGTCCTTTAGCCCCTTTACTGTTTCTCATTGTTGTTGAAGGATTAAGTAAAGCAATATTGAATGCCAAAGAGTGTGGGTATTATCATGGATTATCCTTTGGAAATGATATTTCTTTAACCCATGTATTTTTTGTGGATGATATTGTCATGATAACTGATGGTACTGAGCAATCTTTAGGCTTCATTATATGAGGTTTTAATGGTTTTCTGCAATGCATCTAGAATGAAGATTAATGAGGTTAAATATGCATTATATTTCTCTAATCTGAATGAGATAGAGATTATTACTATTCATAATATTTTTGCTTTTCCTGTGTTAAAACTTGAGAATGGAATGAAGTATCTGGGTTTTAATCTTAAATGTTCCAGATATCTGACCAAGGATTGGGATTGGTTGATTGCCAAAGTGGAAAACAAGATAAGAAATTGGAGTTTTCGATGGCTTTCCAAGGGAGGTAAGTTAATTTTGGTCAAAGCAGTACTTGAGGCAATTCTGGTATTTTGGATGCATTTTTGGATACGAGTGGGTATTTTAGAAAAGATCAAGAAGTTATGTTTTAAATTTCTATGGTCTGGCAACAAGGATTCAGTTGGTTTACCATGGACTTCTTGGAAGTATTTGGCTTGCCCAAATTTCTTAGCAGGCTGGGGGTTGAAAATCCCTTCTGTTTTTGCTAAAGCACTTGCTGCTAAAAATGTGTGGAAAGTTATCAATGGCAAAGGTTTGTGGGTTCAAATTGTTGTGCAAAAATATGTATATCCAATGTCTTTATTGGTTTGGATTCGATCTACTGTTAAACGGAAAAGGAGCATGTCTATATGCTGGAAAGTTGTTATTTGGGCATTTGATTATATTGGTAATAATCTAGTTTGGAAGATTGGGACTAGTGCAACAGTTCGACTTGGTCTGGACCCTTGGGTTGGCTGTAAATGGAGACATTTATTACCTTCTTATTTGATTGAGAAACTTCATTCTGTTGGGGTATTTTCACTTAAAGATATCGAAGTCCTTGGTTTGATTCCACTTATGGAATAGGGTTGGATTTCAGCTGATCAACTTGGTTTAGATGATCATCAGGATGTAACAGGATGGAATGGATATTTAGCCATCCTTAAACGTAGTCATGTGCGTTTGACTAATAAAAATGATGTGTTGGTATGGAATTTGTCCAAATCTGGTATGTTCACTCCAAAAGAAGGTTATGTGCAGCTACTGTTGGATAGGGATGGTATGGACCATTCTTGGTGGTGGAAATTACTATGGAAGTTTAAATGCCCTCTCAAGGCAAAAATATTTTGTTGGTTTCTTTTATCTGATAAGGCACTTAGTTGGGATGTCATAGTTAGGAAAGGTAGGGAAGGCCCTGGGAGATGTTATCTTTGTAAACTGAATGTTGAGTCTAATCACCATCTTGGTGTGGATTGTCCATTCACACAGTGTGTTTGGTTGAATCTTGAGGATATATTAAGGTTGAACAATCTTTGGTATGGGGGATCTGTTAGTGATTGCCTGAAGACATGGTGCCTTAATATGAAAGTTAAACATATTAAAACCTTACCAATTATTGTCTTATGGTATATTTGGAAAGCTAGAAATCTTGTTTGTTTTGAAGATATCACCATGACACCTGCTCAGGTATCCATTATTAGTTTGGGTCTGTTGAGATCTTTACCTCAGGACAATTTGGTGGTTAATATCAGATTAGTTGTTGTTGAAGATATTGATAAATCATACCCTTGGGGGTATTTTGATGGATCTTCAGCTGGTGACCCAAAAATTTGTGGTGCTGGAGGTATGATTTATATTTCTGATGAGCATTTTTTTTCTTTTCAGGCTGGTTTAGGGATTGGATCTAATAATTTTGCAGAGATCTGTGCATTAAAGCTCCTGCTTACTTTGGCTAGGGAGAAAAATATTGTAAAAATCCAATTATTTAGTGATTCACAGTTAGTCATTAATTGGGCTAATGGTAAGTTTCGACTGTTGAACTTAGAGCTTGCATAGGTTCTTAATGAAGTTAACAGTCTTTCAGATATGTTTGAGCATTTGGAGCTCAAGCACATCTATAGGGAAAGAAATTCATCTGTAGATGGTTTAGCGAAAGCTGGAGCATTGGAAATGGACGGGTGTTGGATAATCAAGGAATTTCGAGGAGCTGAAATGATTGAAAGTTATCAGAAGTATTAAAGATATATTTGATGTTGGTTTTTATGAGTACATTTATGTTTGTTTTCATCTATATACTTGATGATGGTTCTTTTATGAGAACATTTCCAGATGTATTCATCGTTTTGAAGAAGGATTATTGATTTTATATCGATTATGATATGCATGGATGAATTTATATTCATCATGTGAACTTATACAGGATTATAAGTACATTTTTGTTGAATACTCTGTTTTTTTTGGGGTGATGTAAACGCCTTTTTGATTGATTATGTATGGTTTGATGATATAGATGAATTTGAGGGTTTATGGACTAATGATCCATCAGACTTTGATGTAAAAAGCTTTTTGCTTTGATAGAATTTTGTATATTTGTGTGATAATGGACATTTGATCCATTCGTACATGTAAATAAAATTTACGATTTTTTTTCTGTGGAAAAAGAAAAAACTTTAAACAAATGCTTTCAATTATTTTCTAATATTATTTTTTCATTTTTTAAGTAACCTTAACTTATTAATAATTATAAAACTCAATTCTTTAATATTAAAAATTATTTATGTCATATAATTATTTATATTTTTAAAATTTTAAGTAATTTTAATTGATTAACAAGTATAAAACTAAATTTTTTAATATCAAAAAATATTTATATTATATATTTATTTTATAAATTACCCAAAAGCCATTTGTGATTATTTTTCAATATCATTTTTTTTCAAAGTAATTTTAATTAATTAATAAATATAAACTTCAATTCTTTAATATTAAAAAATATTTACTTTATATAGTTATTTTATAGATTACTTAAAACATTTTTACTATAATTTATCAAAATGAATATTTCAAATTAAACCAACTAAATATAAAGTTAACTCATCATAGTACTCTCCATTTTTATAACTCATGATAGTACTCTCCATTTTTATTTCAGAAAAATAATTAATATAACGTTAACTCACGATACCACTATCCATTTTCATAAGAGAAAACATCGTGATTGCAAATCGAAAAAGTCTGCAAACTTAATTTAAAATGATTAGCATCCTTCACCATTTTTTTTTAATATTAATTAGTTAAATTTTGTCAATGAAGATTGATAATAATTGTTTTTATTAAATTTAAACAATAATTTTAATATTATTAATTTTTTAAAGTTAAGTTTATATTGATATAAATAAAAAATTACATCAATAGTAGTTTAAAGTCATCCGTATAGAACTGATGGGCTTTGGGCCTTTCTGCATACAACCCAAATGACGGGGATACCCATGCTTAAGATATTTGCCGACTCTTCAGTCATTATAAATTGGGCATTGAGTACAACCTCCCTTTCACCTCCTGAACTCCAACATTGGTGTAGCGACACTAGAAAACTCTGCTCTTGCTTTCTAGAGCTGTCTTTCTGCCATATCTACCGTGAATACAATAAGCTTGCAGATTGCCTGTCTAAAAAAGCACTCTCTTTGGCTCCGGGATCGGGAAGTTACACTGAATTTATTGACGGTCTTTTGGCCTCTCATGATAGTTTTATGCTCTTTTGAGCCCAGTGCTAGAGCATATACTCCTTCTTTTCATGCACCCATTTTGATTGTTTTGGAGCGGACTCTTTTAGATCGTTGTTCTGCACTCTTTTGTTCACAGTAGATATGGTAAAGAGTGACAACTTTTACTGATGGGAATCTGTATTGCTAGATATGTTCTTGTCCCCCCTTTCTGCTCTGTTGAGTTGTGACTCATTCTTGATGTAACAGTAGTATGTTACTTTTTGATCCACTCCTTTGATTGTAACCCACTTATTGGGATGACACATCAGATGCCCTTTGATTCTCTAATGAATATCAAGGACAGGCTTTTTTCTTCTGAAAAAAAAAAGTCATCCGTATAGAAAACTCGATCAAAGATAAAAACATAAGTTTTTCATTAATATTAACTAGAGTTTGATTAGTATTGTAGACCTTATTGTTAGACATGGTATATCTTATATTATCTATGTAAAAACAAAATACCAAAAGTGCCTTAAGGAATGGCCAAGGAGGCACCTTGAGCTTGCACTTGGTGGCTTGATCCTGTTCTTGGGCAACAACTTCCTAATCCTTACCAAGGGTGTCTTTAATGAGAAAATTCAGCTTCGCATTGATTTCATCCATTTCCAGTAGGAGCTCAACCCATTCTTCCTTGGTGTCAAGCATAACCTTGCCCAATAACAACTTAGTAGTCCATTGGAGATCCAATGTTCTCTAATAGTTTGTGTCCCTAGTTCGGGTACTCTAAAACCCCAAACCTAGGGTCACATTGAAATCTCAATCTCATCAAGATCACTCTAATGTTGCTCACATTTGGTCACTTGGGCCTCCTCAACATCTTGCTAAGCTTTTGGAAGGGTCTTTCTATTGTTGTCATGTGTAAGATGCCTACCTCTACCCTAATTGGTCATGGTAAAAAGAAGTTGAGGTTGTGCTAAATGGAGGGCAAGATCTAGATAGGAAGAGATTTTATACATGAGTTTCCCCTAGTTGAAGGAGCGGCTAGGGCTATCAAAGAGGGGGAAAGGGTGTCGTAGGGTAGGGGTCGAAGCCTTGGCTTATGGATGGATAAGAAGATCATCGTGGTAGCGCCTGGGTTAAGCTAATGAGGATAACTTCGAGGAAGAATCGAGGCCCATGAAGAGTACATGCGAGAGCCAAGGTACCAAGGGCCAAAAACAACAATATCATGTAGGATCTTATACTCCAAAAACCAAATATACCAAGAAAGCAAGCCAAACTTATAGAGCTCTCTACTCAAATGAATTAGAATGTGCCTAAAATAGGTTCTTAAGTCTATTTCATCTTCAAACCGTGCCCTGATTTCGTCAATAATCGTCCCATGCCTTATAGCTACCATAACCAAAACATAAACCTTGTAAACCTAGATAGTGATCCTCTTCATAATTGATATGTGTGGATGATCTAGGGGAGGTCTGTCAACCCACCTAGCCCCTAGCCTTTCAGGTGAACTCATGCAGGGTCGCATTGTATGGGGGGGCTTCTTGACATGTGGAGGAAGTCCATGCAACTCCTTGCTCCTCCCTAGCACTCAATCCAACTATTAATATTATTAGAATTAACTATCATAAAAAAATTGTTGTTTTGAATTCGTTTTTACATTTTTTTTGGTAAGTAAGTACCCACATGGAATTTGAACTCGTGACCAACAACTTCTCATCTCAATTACTCATTACAAATTGCTCTAACCCCATGAGTGAATTCATTTTTACATTAAAAGCAATAATTTTCATTAATTTAAAAATGAAAATTTGATAAAGTAACGAGCTCAGGACGCTTCTGTCCAAGCTCTTTGAGCATAGAAATACAATTTTTAAAAAAGCTAAATAATTCGTTTTTTTAGATACGATAAACCAAAGTTTGGTCTCAAGGGACGTTAGCCATCATCATCATCATCAATGAGAAACTAAAATAATTTGCAAACATAATATAATTGGTCTTTTTTTCAATATTAATTAATTAAATTTTATGATGTAAAAAAAAATCTATAATAAATATTTTGATATAAAATTCCAACAATAATCTTAATATTATTAGAATTAACTATGATTAATATGGCCACAAAAGGGTAAATTCTATTATTATTTTTTATGCCATGCTCGTTAAGTGAGACCAAATATTTTGGACCGAGTGAAATATATATATTGACATGCATTTAAAATGCAATGTTTACCTGAATGTAATTAACTTATGGACAATCTCCAGAAGAGAGGATGGATCGGGCCTGGCATATGTGCACTCTACTGTGCAGATGAAGATAGTGTTCTTGCGCTGTTTGGAAGAATGTTCTTTTTCATTTGAGTGATCAGTACCATTTCTCACTCTCCTTCTAGTATGATAATCTCTGTTCATTCTTGGAAAAATGGACTGTCAGCTTCTCCAAACACATGGTCTGCTGCTATCTTCCCTTTCATGCTATGTGGGATATCTGGAAAGCAAGGAATATATACATTTTTGAAGGGAAAAAGATACCAGTCTTAAGCTTATTCCATCAGATTGTATATTCCTCTCAGATGTATAGTCCTCTCGTTATGAAGGAAAAAAAGCTGAGAGCCTTGGGCTCGAGTCCTGTTCTTGTCTATCCTTGTGGCTTTTTTGATGGGGCTTCAACTAGCAAAATTGGAGGTGTTTGTTTCTGCATACTCTTGAACGAGTCACATTCCTTCGAGTTTGCTTTGGGGATGGGTAATTGTACCAATACAAAAGTTGAATTGGTGGGGCTTTGGGATCTTTTGTATTCTGCCCAGGTGATGGGGCTTCCCACACTTACTGTATTTGGTGACTCTTCTGTCATCATTAATTGGGAAAAGGGTATTGCTGGTCTTTCCACACCTGATCTCAACCACTGGTGTAGGGAAACTAGAAATCCCTGTGCTTGCTTTCTTGAACTATCTTTCATCCATATCTATCGTGAACACAATCAACTTGCAGACAGTCTTTCTAAAGCTGCTCTTTCATTGGCTCCTGGTTTTGGTAGTTACTCTGAAATTTTTGAAGGCCATTTGGCCTCTCATGACACTTTCAATCTCTTTTGAGCTCGGTGCTGGAGCTTGTTCTCCTTTTATTGCACCTTTTTATTGATAGATGCAAAGCGGGCACCTTTAGACTGCAACTTTGTGCTCTTATGTCCACGGTAGATATGGTTTGAGGGACAGTTTTTGCCTTTTGTCTCTAATTGACCTTTGTTTTTGTTGGATTAGTACTTTAACCTCTCCCCCCGTAGCTCTGTCGAGATGTGACTCGTTCTTGGAATCCAGCTGTTTGTATCTCCCACTAGCATGACTGTAACCCTTGTTTTGGGATGGCACTTAAGACACCCTTTGATTCTATAATGAACATCAAGGACATGCCTTTTTCCTTTTGAAAAAAACTTATGGACAAATTCGACCTCTTTCATGTTGAAATTCTTTCCAGATGTAATACAAATTTTGTAAAAAAATTATAAGTTATAGCACCCCTTATTAATGTGAACTTTGATTTTGATACTTTTGTCGTGAGATCATTAGAATTTTGTAAAAATAAATAAATTAAGTGTAATTTTATTTAGTAAAAAATTATTTAGTATAAAAGTTAAGTTTGTTTACTTGTTATTGACTTTTATTGTAATAAAGTATTGAGGTAGAGAGTAAGTTGATAAATAAACAAACTCAATTTTTTTGATAGATTTTTTTTTTCTAAACTTAATAAGCATTTTGTTTGAGGTTATAATTCCACTAAAAACATGAAAACTTTGAAAAAAAAACTTGTTAGTAAAAGATTTATAGTAATCCAAATGACTAAAATAAAAAAAAATAAAAAAATTAAGGTGGAAATTTGTCTCATGAGAAAAAAAATAAACTCACCACTTATTAATTTACTCCTTCATATAGAAAACAAATCTTATCTTTTCAATAGACTTTCTTTATAAAATGGAGCAAGATTGAATTATTGAAATTATAAATTTGATTATTAAAATTACAATATAAAGTTATTACAATAAGAATAAAACCTAAGATTCTAGTTTTTTTTTTTCAGTAGAAAAAATACTAGATCTTGTTATTCTATTGAATCAAAGATCATCATATACATTCAGTCAAGAGAGTCATTCTACATGTAGAAGCTCAAGCAATGAGGTGTCCTTCTCTACAAAGGCGGATCCCTGTCATCATAACATGGTCATCATAGCACAAGCCTGATGTGTTGCAGGATTTTATCATCACTCCTGTATAGACAGGTCAGATATTTATCATTTTCCAGAAATGGACAGAAAACAACATGGATCGTGAGCATAAAAGATGACTGAGGATCTCTTCATGGTATTTCTAAGATCCCAAATAATATCTATAAAATGTGTGCTTAAAGAATAAGGCCCAGCACAATCTAGAATAATTGAAAATTACCATGATCAGTAAAATTATCATTCACGGATTCCTTGAAATTCCCAAAACCTGAGTCAAGAGAGAGTGCATTTTTAGAGAGACTATCAACGATCTGGTTATGCTCACGATATATGTGTTTCATGATCATTCCCGAAAATTTTTGCAGTAATTCTCTAATATCATCACACCAGTGACTCAAATGAGGTAAGTTCAGAGTGCTCTTGCCTGTAGCCCATGAAATGATGACAAGGGAATTGTCGTAGATGGAGAGAAGAGGTATTCCCATGATCTTAGAGACCGTGAGGAGAGCCCATAATGCCATCAGCTCAGATTTAGTATTAGTGCATCAGCCGTAGCCCATGGAGAATTGTATACTATGAGAGCTGCTTAAATGTAATACAAAACCCACCCCCCCTTTGTTCTTGGCGGCTGCACCATAAAAAAAGCCACACGGAAAGTGTATCATTGGAGGCAGACCAATGACTCTGTGCTTAAACTTCTTAACAGGCACATAATAAGTATGAAAGAGAATTTCAACTTGATGAAGGAACCAATAAACAGATGGAGTAATTCCTTCGAAAATACATCTATTCCGTTGCTCCCAAATAGCCCAGAAGATGAATAACGACAGGTATAGTTTGGTGTATTCAATGGGATGAACTCGAAACCAATGTTCCAGATACAGACACACAGATAATCCCACAGAGGTGTTATGTATAGATTGGGATTCGAAATGTTCGAATACAGCTTCGAAGGTATTCTTTGTATAATAACAATCCATAAACAGATGTTGTACCGATTCCTCATCTTTCTTGCAAAGAATGCAGAGACTGGGTCCTTGAAAGCCCCTTTTTTTGAGCTGGTCCCAGGTTAATACCTTGTTATTAGATAGAAGCCATATAAAGCAGCAGATCTTTTCAGGAATTTTGATTTTCCAAAGAGTCTGGTGAAGTGGATATGTATCATGCAGTGGTTCTGAATAGTGTTCTGCCACACAATCATATACCAGAAATGTCGTTAATGAGCCAGTAAAATTATTGAATGACCAAAGCAGATAGTCTGGATTGGACCTGAGTCTTATCCTCCCATATTCTAGCCCTTTAATATAATCATTCCAAATGTGATACCAATCTCCGCCTAAATCTAGATTCGATGCAGTGATCCAGTAAGAAGGGGCTTCCAAGGAGTAATTTCGCTTCCAAGGAGTAATTTCTAGCCTGACCAGAGAAATGATACCGTAATCTTCCAGATAGTCACGGAGGTCCCCCGGCAGAGTAAAACTAGTATCCATACCTGCGATCGGGTCCAGGCCAACTCTTATGCTTTTGCCATCTCCTACCATCCAAATTAATCCACATCCCAACCCAGAGATAGAATTTATGAAGCCTTTCTAGATAGTAGATACACCAATGATAGAGAAATCCTTTCTACGAATCCAAGACAGCACGATGTTCTTCTTTAGATATTTTACAGTTATTATCTTAAACCAGAGACCATTGCTGCAGAGGGCTTGCCAAAAGGTTTTGATCCTTAAGGAGATGCTGAACCATTCAAGGGTTTTTATTCCCCATCCCCCTTGAGATGTGGGTTTAGATAAGGAAGTCCAGTCAACCAGATGGAACTTTTTCTTATTTCCCTTAGTGCCCCAAAGGAAATAAAAAATCAGACTTTTAAGTTTCCCCAGAATGGATTTCTGGATGGGCGCTAATGCCATCTAGTACACCGGTATGTTGGTGAGGACTGCTTTAATAAGAACCAGCCTCCCCCCCATAGAAAGAAACCTGAAGGACCAATGTGAAATCCTATTTTCAAAATTTTTTACAAGCCATAGCTAGTCTTTAACAAAGTAACCCATGGGTTTAATAAAATATCCGAGATAACTGAACCCAGAGGACATGAGCTGGGTCTTGAAAGGCAAGGAACGAGTGATTCTGGAGATCGTCCCATCATCTACATTGTTGTAGAGGAAACCAGACTTCTCTGAATTTATTAGCATTCCAGAAGCTTCACAAAAGGTATCCAGTAAAACCTTGAATGCTATCCATTCTTCGAAGGTGCCAAACCCAAAAAGTATCACATCGTCTACAAAAAGCAGGTGTGTGAGAGAGAGCTGTTGGGAGATTTTGAACCCTTTTACCAGACCATGTCTGCGAACCATGTCTGCGAGCATCCTCAATAAGAAGACTGAGGCCTTCTATCACAAGGATGAAAAGGAGAGGTGAAAGTGGACATCCTTGCCTGATGCCGCGTGAGGCCGTAAAGAAATGGGAGGGGGAGCCATTGATAAGCAGAGCAAAATTTACCAAAGTTATGCATCCCATAATCCAGTTAAAGCCTTCCAATGGCATGCCAATTTGCAGAAGGATGAGCCTGATAAAAGACCAATTGACTCTGTCAAAGGCTTTAGTGAGATCTAGCTTGAGGACGAGAACACTTTTGTTTCTAGATCTGACAGAGTGAAGGGCTTCTTGGGTAATAGCTATAGGCTTAGTAATCTGGTGGTTTTTAAGGAACCCATACTGCTGAGGGGAGATATAAAGATCAAGAAAGGGCTTGAGACGAAGCGCAGCAACCTTGGCTATTAGCTTGTAAATCAAGTTGTAGAGAAAGATAGGTCAAAAATCGGCAAAGGTTGAAGGTTTGTCAGATTTAGGAATGAGAGTGATAAAGGTCGAGTTAAGAGAGGGAAGGACTCTCCCAGCCAAACGAGAATCTTCCACCAAATTCACTAGCTCTTCCCCCATAAGGTCGAAAAAAGCGAGAAAGAACTCTATAGGGAAACCGTCGGGCCCTGGAGATTTGTCTTTTTTGAAAGACTTGAGAGCCCTTTCCACTTCATGTAGAGAAACCTTGGAGGTAAAAGTTGACCGATTCTCATGAGAAATATAAGAGGGGAAGAGGCTGATGATTTTCATCTGAGCAGAGATGGTGGTAATGTTATCATCACATAAAATCTTTTTGAAGTGTCTAACTCCCACCTCCTTTAAGTCATGATCATGTTCAACCATATTTCCTTTCTCATCCTCCAGACCCCAAATCGCATTATGGTTTTTCCTGGCAGTGGCCACTGAATGGGAAGAATTTGGTGTTAGAATCACCCAGAGTAGCCCAAATCATCCTACTTTTAAGTTTGGCAGTGAGGATCTCATGATCCCTCAGTTTCTTTAGCTCCAATTGAAGAGCATTTAAAATAGAGAGAGTCTCACAGGAATAAATACCTGAAGGGGAAGAGGAAAGTAGATTGTGAATTTTAGTCTCAATAAGAATACTCTTGTCCTTCATCTCAAGAGACTTATGATGAGTCCAGTCTTTGATCTTCTTTTTCAAGAGTCTGAGATTTCTTGAGAAGGAATCCATCCCAGTATAGGATGAATCATGGGGGAGGAGAAGCCACTCTTTCCTAATCATATTGACAAAGTCATCAAAAGCAAGCCAAGAGTGGTTGAACTTGAAGGGAAAGATACAAGGCGAAGAGGACTCCCTCCATTCCAGGACAACTGAAAAATGGTCAAATATAGCCGAAGGAAAAGTCCAAGCCCTATGTAGTGGCAGGAGATCTATCATTCTAGAGGAAAGCAAGAACCTATCAAGTCTCTTGCTTATACCATCATCGTTGGAGCGGCCATTTCGCCAGGTTGGTCCCATAGAGTCAGGAGCAATATCAACAAGCTGATGGGAGGAGAACAAGTGGGTGAAAAAGGGGCCAAGAGGGTCTAAGCGTGCCTTTTTACCCCAGACTTCGGAGCAGTTTAAGGTGAGGTTAAGTTCGCTTGCTAAAACCAAATTTGGTTGGTTGAGTAAGTCCCCTCTGACAACCGAATCCTAGAAGTTCTCCCTATTGTTATAGGGCCCATAACAGTTGAGAAGAGAGATAATTAAGGAAGAGCCCCGAACATGAGCTTTAAGAAGAATCCCTGCAGCAGTTTTGAAAGCTTTTACCTTGAAGCAACGAGGGTTCCAGGCTGCGAGTAAACGCCCAGAGAGGCCTGAGGAGCTCAAAGCACAATATTCCCATCCCGAATGCAGCTTAGAGAAAGACAGGATGGCTGGATGAGAGCAGGTCATGGTTTCTTGTAGAAAGATAAGATCTGGGGCCAGTGAGACAAAGAGGTTCTGGAGACTTTTATGCTTGGCCAAGCCTCCAAGGCCATAGACGTTAAGAGATAGGATCTTCATTAAGAGCCCGAAGACCTGGGTGTCTTTGCTCTAAGGGCCTGAGAGGGAGAAGACTGAGAGCTGCGTGCAGCATTCTTCAATCTAGTAGATAGAGGAGTATAAGGGAGGGGTAGAGGAGGGGTATCAGAAGTGGAGGGAGGAATTTTCTTGTTTTTTCTCCTGATAGTAACATTATGAAAGCGAATGGAGTCCAACGGGAGGACTGAGGGAGATTGTGGCATTCTGCCAGATAAAATTTCTAGGGCAGTTTGTAAATAAGGATCAGCAAAGGAGGGTGAGGTGATCGGACTGCGGGAATGGGACGAAGCAGAAGATGGTCTAGGACCCAGTAATAGGGGAAAATCCGCATCTGTGAAGAGAGAAGGCGTCACAGGGTAGAGAGGGGGTGGAAGCTGCGACTGAGGAGGTGTAGTCCGCACTGAAGGAGGGTGATCTTCAGGCAAGGCGAGAAACACAGGGGATAGTATTGGCCCCTCAGTGGGAGGGATAGGAGGGTGAGCTTCAGGCAAGGTGGGCCTCACAAGGGGAGAAAGTGACTCCTTAGTGGAAGGGATATGAGTCAAACTAGAGGATGAGTCAGGTTCCAGAGACTCAAAGAACCCAACAAAAGCTGAGGAGGGGCCCAAGGCGTTAATAGAGTCTAAGAGCAGTAGTTCTTGTTCATAAGCATCTTCAAATAAAGAGAAACCCTGTGAAAGCATACCTTTTGTTGGCTCGTTCTCGAAAGTGGCCAGAGTGAAATGAGAAGGAGATGGTGCCCGATCCCGAGTGGGTGGTGAAGAATGAGTAACAACCCCTTTTCTCATCACTGGACATGTCCTTCGAAGATGTCCAATGACTCTGCACTTACTACACCAGAATGGCACATTAAGGTAATCCAGCCGCTGCTGGATAATTCGTTCAAGACATAAAATTTCAATCTCAGCCAGGAGTCCTGAAATTAAGTCCATTTTGACAAGGATATTGGCCATTTGCTTATCAAACGTATTGTTGGAGCAGGGTCCCGCAGCTACAGAAGAAGCTGCTAGTTTAGCGGAGAGATAAGTTTTGGCGGAAAGAAGATAAGACAGAGCTACGATGCCGTAGCACGTTTCCAGCTGTAGAGCAGAGCCGGAAACCATGACTTTTAAGATAGAGAAGTCAAGAAAGGCAACGGTACCTGAGCGGCCAAGAAGAGAGAGTTCACCCACTACATTGAAGGCAGCAGCGGAAGACAGGAGGGCTCAACGACCCTCATAAAGAAGAAGGAGCAACGAGGCTGAAGCATTGAAGACGAAGGACAGAAAAGTGAAGCGGTGCACAATACCCATGATTAGTACCGGGAAGCATGGAAGACTGTAGAGAGCTGTGGTGTGACAGAAAGCGGCTACCTCAAGTACAGATATGGCCGACTGTCACTAGTTAGGTTTGGGTTACTGTTGGGACAGGCCCACAGTGTTGTAATGGCAAGACCTTCGGGCTGCCTATAAAGGGATATATTTTGTATTGTAAAAGGTTGGAATTTTGGGCGTTTAGGCCATCCAGCTAGTCGGATAACATACAGTTAGCCATTGAGTCTGTTAGCTCACAGTTATCAGGTATTGTAATAGAGTTGAGCTCTGGTTCTGTTATTAGTGGTAGCAATCTTAATGTAACCAGTAACTGGCTTAGAGAGTATGCATGTAACGATCCACAGGGATCGACAGAGAGGGAAGAGTATATTGTAGGAGAGAAATATAGAGAAGAAAAGAGATCTAAGAGAGAAGATCTTGAGTTGCATATGCAGTGCAGCAGAACTGTGTTTTACCTTCCCCTGAGCTATAATAAAAACACAGTTCTGTGGACGTAACTTCCATCCTGGAGGTGAACCATGTTAAAATCAAGTGTTATGTGATTGATTTATGCATTTCTCAGTCATTTCATGGACCTTGTTTACAGTTTAATGAATGAAGGTGTTAATCAGTTCACAGTAACATAGAAGGATAAATATAAGTCGAAGTCTTTGGCATGTTGTATGTGGTTCATTTATGCTTTGCGTGAAACAGTCACTAGTCATAGTATTGAAAAACCTTGTATGTTAAGTCTTTCACGTCGACACGAGCAACGCTAAGTGTGCTAAACCGCGGAGGTAGGATATCATAGAGAGGTGATACCGCATCGGCAGAGGAGCTGCGGTGTGAGATACCGCAGGTTGAGAACTTAGCGTTGGGCAGGAGCTGCGTGTCGCATGGTGCATGGCGACGCGGTAAGGTTGGAGATATCGCGAGCCAGGGAAAGTGCGCGATGTAGAAAGGGGCCGCACGAAGGGGTATAAGGAACATCTCGCGGCTAGAAGAGCTGTGAGATGAGGAGATCGCGTGACGCGAGCAGAAGATCACGTGACGCACAGAGAAAGAGACCCCGCAGCTAGAAGAGCTGCGAGTCGCAAGTAGGATCGCCACAGAACCTGGTCCAAGACACTTGAGTCCTTGGACAACCCATTAGTATCACTTCGGGTGAGACTTCAGGCCGCCTTGCGGTCTGTCACCGAAAGGGCCAGTGAGCTAGGGGTGTTTTTGGTTGATTATAGTAAACTCGGGTCTGCCCACCGCAGCCAACAAATGGTTCCGTTGCCGGTTTTGAACAACTGAGCATTAATGTTCTGTTGGCATCCTACTAGAGAAGAGTTTCACCAGTGGCTGGATTCAAACTTAAGGGAGTTTGCCAAGAAAGAAAATCGGAGCCCTAAATTGAGCATAGAGGACTGGTTACAAAAGCATATCGCTTCAGATATACACGCGATATTTTTTGCAACCTATGGAAACGAGCTTTACGACTGGTTATCAAAGTTGACAGATAGGAACATATTCAAAAAGAAGAGAAAAATTGTCTAGACACCGGAGTTGATTCAGACCGTGTAGAGACTCGACAATCCCATTACGAGAGCAGTGGACTTCTGGCTTGCAAGTGTGCTAGGAGGCTTTGTTATAGAATTTGCAGTTGACCAGAGAAAAAGCTTTAGCGAGGCTGAGCGGTACTTCTTCAAAGGATATCGTGGTAAGTACCTAAAATCTCTAAACTTGTCCATTAAGATGCTGCTACATGAAAAAGGAGTAATGGAAATGATTTCAGATGAATAAGTAAAGATAGTAATGTCACAAGAGTTTGAAAGTGATTTTGATGACATTGGACGAACACGTAGTGGCAAGAAATATAAAGTAGCTTTCGGCTCTCCTGTATTTGGAGACAGTTCAGACAATATTAGGCAACCAAGTCCTAGTACCACAGAAGAACCAGAGGGGGGTATCCCTTACCATCCCTATATCCCATAGAAACAGACTGGGACTCAGAGTAATCCCGTAGGCACTCCATCCGGTAGCTCACAGACATCACCTACTACCGCTACATCGCCTTCACCTACACCGCCAAGTGGTAGTAATCAAGTCAATCAGAACCCACCACAAAGAAATAGAATGGGAGATGATATGAAGCTACCTACCTTTAAGGGTACATGAGCAGAGGACCTGGAACAACATTGGTTTCTATGCGAAGCCATGTGGACCATTAAAACAATCAAAGACGATAACCTTAAACTTGTATAGTTGGTCACCACACTCAGAGATCGAGCTTTAACATGGTACATAAAGTATACCACAGTACCCAAGACACTTGCCCAGTTCAAGAACGCCATGATTAAATAGTTTAAGAAACCTAAGTCTGAGTCTCAATGCATAACAGAGCTCAAGGATATTAAGCAGCTACCATCAGAGTCAGTATGGGACTTTGACCAGAAATTCAAAGCTCTTATAGACCAAGTAAGCTTTGAGTTTGCACCGGAACAACATAAGGAATGGTTTATTATAGCGCTGCTCCCTCACATCAGATTGCCACTAATGCAGTAGAAACTCCAGACGCAGGATGACGCGTTGGATATGGCGATGAAACTAGAAGCTTCACCTTTAGCTGAAACTAGTGCAGGCATGACAACTCTACAGAACCAGTTGGCCAACCTCATGTTACAGATACACGAACTTAAGAAAGGGAAAGAGGTTATGCAAGACATATGGTGCTTACGATGTAAAGCACAGGGTCATACCAAAGACAACTGTCTAGTCTTTGTAGAATATTTAGAGTCAGGGGCTCCTAACCCCTTACCACGAACGGAAGGGCCATGGTGTGAAATATGCAAGACACAAGGACATCAGCCTCAGCAATGCCCTTTGCTTCAAAAGTATGTACAGACACCTAAGAACCTATACTGTGTCTTCTGCAAGTCTGTCGGACATGATGAACATGATTGCCGAGCCTATGATCTCATGTTAGATAGAAAACATGACATGTACAGAGTCCAGTCAGAAACACAGGGTCCAGCAGCAGGACCACAGCCTAATCCGGCTTATGGTGGCCATGGAGGAGGATTCAGAGGATGAGGCCGTGGAGGAGGCTTTGCACGAGGAGAAGGCTTCGACAGAGGAGAAGGTTTTGGCCGTGGTCGTGGACCAATCACTTGTTACAACTGCGGAGTTGTAGGACACTATGCTAGGGACTGTCAGAGCCCCACTACCACTTGTAACTACTGCAAGTCTTATGATCATACCATAGAGGAGTGTCCTACCTTGATAGCTAAGATCAAAGACCCTAAGCCAACAGTACAATAGAACATCCAGCTTATTGCTGTTGAGCAGGCAGAGCCAGAACCAAGAGTCAATATTGTGACTTGTAGCGGTGTTTCTACTAGTAGGACATCGCAGGAGACCGAAAAGAACATAGGGCAGGAGTGGGTGCGCAGAGCTCCTAGTAAAGCAACAGCACTCAACCTACAGAAGAATAAAGAGACATTTCACGAAGCCAAGGCCTCCTTTGATGAACCTACGCAATCAGGATCATAGGTACCACCGTCTAGGGGCGTACTGTAGCAAGCACCTTGTGGCGATAGCCCTGAATAGATACCGTAGGCTACCACATCGGGAAGATGCGATGAGGATGAATCGACAGGAAGTGTACAATCCTTCCTGCGCAGTTGCTTGAAACTCATGAGAAATGAAAAAGCTATCGGCGAGCTACAACGCATCATAGATCAGTGTCAGCAACCTTCTCTCTCGGGCAGTGCACACTGCGCTGTTCATAATATTACAGGACATACAAGGGCCGGAAGAGAGATGAAGCTCACAGCACAGATTGGAGAGTTTGAAATGGATGAGGTCATCTTAGATCTAGGATCAGAGGTGAACGTTCTAACTAAGTAGACATGGGAACAGATGGGTAACCCTCAGTTAGTCAGATCACCTATCCACCTGAGATTAGCTAACCAGCAGCGGGTATCACCATTGGGTCGACTGCTGCAGGTGCCAGTTGACATTGACAGAGTTCACAGTTTTGCGGACTTCGAGGTTATAGAAATCATTGGCGACAGTCGACTGTATCCAGCATTATTAAGTATTGATTGGGCGATCGGTAGCAAGGCTATCATCGACCTAAAGAGAAGACAAATGACCTTTGAGGATGCGCATATCCGGGTCATCGTGCCACTGGATCCTCACCAGGGTCCTAGATACATTGAACCTATCCGAGCAGAGGAGGAGGCACATAACATGGATAGTCTCTACTAGATGACTGCGAACCAGAACGACTACATCAATCCAACCGCAGAAGGGAATATTAGTTGGCGATGCAACAGCTCATGCGCATCGGATTCCGATGTTGGTCTAGAGAACTGGCAGAATAGACTTTACGAAGTTTCAGCGCGCAGATGTGCGTTTATGAGTAATTCACTGCGATGGATTGGCGCAGAGATCACTGAGATTCCATCATATCATGGTCTGACAGATATCCAGGATTTCCTTGAGTAGTTTGAGCAACAGATTCCTTACGAGCAGAGGATCGTAGCTATGGACCTTGCAGTACGAGCCACACCTGCAAGATGGTGGTATGCACATAAAGAGAATATCGCATCATGGGATGATATTAAAAGACTGATGGCGATCATATTTTCTCTCGACAGAGAGTATGTCCAGCAGAAGTACACAGGAGAAACTGATCCCAGGGCACACATTCAGACATGTGAACAGAACTGGTCGGACATTCCCGAAGATGAATGGGTTCACAGATTCATTCACACATTGGACACAGTTCCAAGGAACTGGTACACAGAGACCGAGTTGCGCAAGGGGACGACCACATGGTCACTTATGACAGACAGTTTCCTACTCACCTTCGCGTTTGAATCAGAACATCCAAGTGTTGCTCAGGCCCTAGACATAATCAAGATCAAGATATTTGAGGGCTGTACCATCTCAGTGCAGGCTCAACCTGAGTGGGCCATCTAGTTGCAAGCCGCGCTTGAATGCTATAATTTCGCAGCAAAGCCAGACAATGAAGATAAGGATGAGGATGAGGATCCTCGCAACACCAAGATTCCGGAGTCAGAAGGGACTCGCGATGTTGGGGGACCACAGTTAGAGATTCTAGCAATCATCGAACCCATTAAGATTAAAAAGATCAATATTGGCACAGACGCAGAACCTAAGTTTGACTCTATTGGAGACTATTGGAACGATGAAACAGGCAGACAAATTGCAGATTTGTTACATGACTATCAGGACCTGTTTCCCACCAAGTTCACAGAGATGAAGGGAATAGTTGGAGACCTGGGAGTTATGAGGATACCATTGAAGGAGGATGCTAGACCAGTCAAGCAGTGCCCATATAGATTGAATCCGCGCTACAATGAAAAAGTAAAGGATGAAATCGATAAGATGCTAGCAGCAGGCATCATTGAGCCGGTAGAAGAAAGCGAACGGGTTAGCCCCATGGTCGTGCAAGAGAAGAAAACAAAAGGGGACATCAGGATCTGTGTCGATCTGCGCAAGCTCAACGATGCATCGCTTCACGATCCATTTCCGACACCATTCACTGATGAGGTATTAGACAACGTGGGAGGACAGGAGGTCTACTCCTTCAATGATGGCTTTTCAGGCTACCATCAGATCAGAATACATCCAGAAGATTGATCCAAGACCACCTTTGCAACAGAATGGGGCTCGTTCCAGTATACGGTAATGCCCTTTGGTCTTAAGAATGCATGAGCTATATTTTCTAGAGTAGTAGTTGCTGTATTTAAAGAATACATCCATAAATTCTTAGAAGTATATTTTGATGATTGGACTGTATTTGGACTAATCGACAAACATATAGGAGACTTAAGACTGATGTTAGAGAAATGTAGGCAGTACCAGATTTCTCTAAACTTGAAGAAATGTATATTTTGTGCACCATTTGGTATTTTGTTGGGTCACATTGTTTAAAGACAAGGCTTGATGGTAGATCCCGCAAAGATCACCATCATTGTAAATCTTCCAGCACCCAACTCAGTCAAGAAACTGAGGACAGTACTTGGTCATACCGGGTACTACAGAAAGTTCATCAAGGGCTATGCAAAGATTACAGCACCAATGGATAAATTGCTAAAGAAAGATGTAAAATTCCTATGGAATGAGGAATGTTAGCAGAGTCTAGACACACTTAAAGAGAAGATGATTACAGCACCCATCCTAGTATTTCCAGACTGGACTAAGCCATTTCATGTACATGTGGATGCGTCTGGAATTGCACTAGGGGTTGTTTTAACACAACCAGGAGAAGGAGATATTGACCATCCCATCGCATATTCCAGCAGAAAGCTATCGACAGCAGAAAAGAACTACACCACAACAGAAAGAGAAGGCCTAGCTATGGTGTATGCGCTGCAGAAGTTCAGGCACTACCTGTTGGGTGCCTTGTTTAAAATGTTTACTGACCATTCTGCCTTGAAGTATCTGGTCAATAAGCCAGTGTTAGGGGGGAGAATCTGCAGATGGTACTCCTCTTTCAGGAGTGTGATTTTGAAATCATCGTGAAACCAGGAAGACTGAATGCCGGACCTGATCATATGTCACAGATAGACTCAGGAGAAGAGCCAAGTAACCTAGATGACAATCTGCCAGATGCGCTGTTGTTTTCTGTCCAGATCGCAGGCGATTACTATGCCGATATTATTCAATTCCTCACTACAGGAGTAGCACCTGATGAGTTTACTAAGCAGCAAAAGAAGCAGTTGGTTGTTAAAGCAGCAGACTTCACCCTCATCCCAGGACACCTATACAAGTTAGGTCCGGATGAAGTTCTGCGCAGATGTGTGATGCCGCATGAAAAAGACGCTATTATCAGAGAGGCACATTCAGGAACCGCAGGAGGTCATTTCGCAGGAAATCCGACTGCGCAGAAAATCCTGGAGGCAGGATTATGGTGGCCTACATTGCATAAAGACACCAAGGAATTTTGCAGATGCTGCGATATCTGCCAAAGGGTAGGAAAACCCTCACGACGCGATGAAATGCCGCTGCGACCGTAGGTCATGCTGTGCGCATTTGACAAATGGGCTATAGATTTTGTGGGTCCTATCAACCCACCAGGAAAGCGCACTGGTGCGAGATATATTATCACTGGAACAGAGTACCTCACCAGATGGGCAAAGGCCAAAGCAGTAAGAAATTGTGATGCTGCTACAGCCGCACAGTTCCTTTTTGAAAACATCATCAGTAGATTTGGATGCCCAGTAATTTTGATGAGTGATCAAGGTACACATTTCTTGAACAACACCATTGAGGCGTTGACAGAAGAATTCCAGATTCAGCACCATAAGATCACTCCCTACCACCCACAGGCTAATGGTACGGTGGAGGCCTTTAATAAGATTTTAGAAAATGCTCTTACTAAGATCTACAATAGCCAAAGGAATGATTGGGACCTCAGAGTTAACGCTGTATTATGGGCGTACAGGACCACATGCAAGAAACTTACGGGACACACACCTTTCAGCTTGGTGTATGGACAGGAGGCTGTTATGCCTATGGAGTATATTCTTCCCAGTTTAAGAATCGCTCAGATTACCGAGATGACTGATACAGACACAGTGGAGGAAAGGCTAGCACAGCTGCTTGCCTTAGAAGAAGACAGATTCATCGCCCGATTCCATCAGAAAGTGCAGAAGGCACGAGAAAAATCTTGGCATGACAGACACATTAAGAATAAGAATTTTCAGATCGGAGACCTAGTACTCCTCTATGACAGCAAATTCATTAAGTTTCCAAGAAAGTTCAAGATGCATTGGCTGGGGCCATATCAGATATAGTAAGTCACAGAGGGAGGTGTCGTTCAACTCAGCCAGCTGAATGGGGAGCTTCTTACCACATGGATTAATGGCAGTAGGCTTAAGCTCTATAGTGATAGCCACCCCACCTCTCAGCCCTAGCTTAGCCAGTTTATAGTGGTGCAGATGTCCAGTGTAGTTGAAAGGAGGCATCGCACCGGGAACTAGTCTACACCGACAGGTATTATTCTAAGTATGAGGAATCGCATCAGGTCGGTTCATTTTCAAAAAAAAAAAAAGGGGGGGGGGTATTGTTTTACGCAGGTGATGTGGAGTCGCATTGCGGTAGTGCGATGTTTCCCCGTGCCATGTACTTAGTTTTGTAATCGACAGAGGGCCAGTCAAGTCACCATATGACAAGTAGTTAATGAGGAAATGACCGGTATATCTTACCATAGATTTGGCAGTAGTATAATTAATTTTTCTAGATTTGGCAAATCTCCGACGAGACCGGCGCCTGTACACACATGTTTCGAGGGAAATTCGATCGGATTTCCTCATTTATTAAGGATTAGATGATGGGTGTGGTCTTGTCCAGGAATTGATGACGACCGACGGGTTCAGTCTAGATGACCGTTGCGTCTGGGATTATCGTATTGAGTATAAAAGCAGAAAGTATTCAATTGGGACGGTTACGTTCACAGAAAAACTGAGAGCTGTAGAGTGCATTGTTAAGAATTCCCTGTGAAGAGCTAAGTTCGTTACAGAGTGTTGTGATTTTCAGAAGTTGTAGCCATTGCACGTCCGCCAGTTTTCACTGAGTGGGTTCTGTCAGAGGACGAACCTCTAGAAAACATTTTGAGAAGGTTTCAACGCCACGGCCTTGCAGGAGCTATGACGACGCCATCTAAGGGTGCTTCGTCAAGTTCGTCACAGCCCAGAAAACAACCATAGACGAGGAGCCAATCTCAGGTCAATGACGAATCTGGTTCAGAGCAAGAGGAAGAAGTTCATAGCGCAGCAGACTACATGATACCACGAGTTGAAGGTGCACCAGAGGCAAGGATTCCTAAAAATGCTAAGTATACTGTTCCCATACCACCCATTGATTCTCGAGTAAAGGAAAATGGAGATCTAGTAGGATATGCTGCTGTTGTTAAATTTGTAGATTATAACCTGGGATATGGTAAGACATATCCTCAGTTCAAGCCGGACAACTATCTAAAGATTGAGAAGAACCCAAGGATAGGGAGAGATGAATATGTTCCCTTGCCACATGTCCAGATTCTTGAGCGGTCAGGTCTGCTCAATTTGCTGAGATTACCTCATTTTGGACGGGGTGCAGAGGTTAATGCCATGGTGCGCATTTTACTTTCTTGTGTACACGGAGGGTACCTCTGGCTAGGCAATAAGGTCGACCTGAACGTCGATTTGATACATCGTATCACCGACTTGTCCAAGACGGGTAAACACCCTGATATACAGACAGCAGGAAAGACCAAGGACTCCAAGTTACCACAAGCCCTAGTAACTAAGTATCAGCTACAGAGAGGAGGACGAGCTTATGACATTTCAAGCATAACAAATGAGACACTTAGATTCACCGCCAGTCTGCTCGCGGGTAGACTGCTAACCAAGGTTCGACCAAAGGAAGTTATAGGATCCGTAATTCACCTTTCCATACAGGTCACAGAGGGGGAACAGTTCAATTGGTCTCTATTCTTATTAAATATGCTTCAAGCAGATTGCTTGGCAGCTCAGGATGAAAAAAACCACCATTTCCATTTCTCGTGGTTGCTTATACTTTGTGCATTTGTCAGATGGAAGGAGCCGCCCCACACCCAGTTTCCACAGATAGCAGGTGGCGCGCCCAGAGGTGTGCGCTATGCCAGCTTATGGGATGCCAACAGCACAGCCAAGAAAGCGGTAAATACGATGGTATTCCATGACTACTATAAGTTGTTGATGAAGGTCATCCAAGAGACACCATGGCTCAGCACAGAGACTGTGGACATATACGATAGCCGGCTTAATTTTATGGCAGACAGCCATTTAATCTATCTGCGGCCAAAAAGGACTAAGCGGGATGATTGGGCTCCTGGCTCGTTTAGGATGACAGCACGGGACATCGAAGGAGTCACAAGAGATTTCAACGACCAATGGAAGCAGGAATATGAAGATACCGCACCACTATCATCAGACACTACACAGACAGAACCCCAGGACAAGGACAAAGACAAAACAGACACCCAGACGCAATCTTCAACAGAAACACCACTGCCAAGGGAAAAGAGGAAACCTTCACAGCAAGTGCCATCAGAGGCACAGACGACAAAGAATGGAGAAGAAGGCCCACCAGAGACACAACAGAAGAAAAAATAGAAAACCTCAAAGCCAGTTCTGAAGACCGCATTGACAGATGATGACTATGAACTCATCGCAACAAGGACGTGTGACACATTGAAGGACTCACTTGACACGATGAAGGAGTCACAGGAAAAGAGACACAACGCAGTAGAAAAGAAACTTCTAGACTTAAAAATAATTACAGAGAAGACTGCCATGATGCACATCCCTCCGGTAAAGGCGACCACCGGAGAAACTTCGACACCGCCGATGTCCCGCCAGGAAAGCTTAGCAAAAGATCGCCTCAATACTGTGTTAATTCCACTAGGAAGTATCCAATTCCCTGCGACAATGAAGGACCCACCAACTCAGTTTAGACAACCCATCGAGGTTAACCTTGCAGAGTTTCATATTGACCAGTTGCAAATGATCCAGCAGGAGCTAGGCGCAGAGCTCAAGAGTAGAGAGCTCGAGACTTACAAATAGAATACGCAGCTAAAGCAACAGAGTGCAGCACTTGCTGTCAGTGTTTAAAAAAGGGCAGACGAAGTACGAACATATGAGAAAAGAGAGCAAGATCTTTCTCAAGTTTTGCAGAGCATTGCATTGGAACTTCCCCAATGTAACATTGAGTTCACCTTACCAGTTCCGCAGAAGCTAAGAAGAGTAGCAGATAGAGAAAAGGCTCTGGAAGAAACTGTGGCTAGGATGGACGAAGAAGAGGTCAGGATGAAGGCAGACCACGAAGTGCAGATCGCTGAGCTTGAGGCTCGCATACGAGACACCTCCCAGGAAGACCAGAAAGCGCGAGTAGAAGCCCTTCGACTCACTTTTGCGCAGATGCAATCTCGCATCGACGAAGCACAGTTAGTACTAACCGATGCGATGAAAACATGGGCTGAGTTAGATGAGCTGCCGGAGAAAGTAGAAATCCAACAAAGTATTCAGCAGGTAGAGAATACTGTAGCGGCAATAAAAGAAGAAATTAAGGGCTTGGAAGCTCTTCAAAAGATGAGGAAGACAAAGGATATGAACTGCTTACAGCAGGAAGCACAACAATTAAGAACAAAGGAGATACACATTAATGACCTCCTTTAACCATACCAAGAGAAAATCGCAGAGATAGTTGATACGGTTGAACAGAAAATGAAGGAGTTCACTACCACCAGAGAGGAAACTGACACCACACAAGACGCCAGTATTAGTCAAGCTTTGCTTGACTCGGCACAGGAGCGTGTCGAAGTGATGCAGAAGGAAGTCACAGGACTTCGGGACAGGTTGCAGAGGACTTCGCAGGAAGCCAAGGCAAAGCTACAGCAGGAGAAGCCTGCTGGAAGTGGCTCGAGGATGAACCACAAGTAAGTGTTAGGGGACTGTTGGAGCAGGGTCCCGCAGCTACAGAAGAAGCTGCTAGTTTAGCGGAGAGATAAGTTTTGGCGGAAAGAAGATAAGACAGAGCTACGACGTCGTAGCACGCTTCCAGCTACAGAGCAGAGCCGGAAACCATGACTTTTAAGGTAGAGAAGTCAAGAAAGGCAACGGTACCTGAGTGGCCGAGAAGAGAGAGTTCACCCACTGCATTGAAGGCAGTGGCGGAAGACAGGAGGGCTCAGCGACCCTCATAAAGAAGAAGGAGCAACGAGGCTGAAGCATTGAAGACGAAGGACAAAAAAGAGAAGCGGTGCACAGTACCCATGATCAGTGCCAGGAAGCATGGAAGACTGCAGAGAGCTGTGGTGTGACGGAAAGTGGCTACCTCAAGTACAAATATGGCCGACTGTCACTAGTTAGGTTTGGGTTACTGTTGGGACAGGCCCACAGTGTTGTAATGGCAAGACCTTCGGGCTTCCTATAAAGGGATATATTTTGTATTGTAAAAGGTTGGCATTATGGGCATTTAGGCCATCCAGCTAGTCGGATAACATACAGTTAGCCATTGAGTCTGTTAGCTCACAGTTATCTTGTATTTTAATAGATTTGAGCTCTGGTTCTGTTATTAGCGGTAGCAATATTACTGTAACCAGTAGCTGGCTTAGAGAGTATGCATGTAACGATCCGCAGGGATCGACAAAGAGGGAAGAGTATATTGTAGGAGAGCAATATAGAGAAGAAAAGAGATCTAAGAGAGAAGATCTTGAGCTGCATATGCGGTGCAGCAGAACTGTGTTTTACCTTCCCCTGAGCTATAATAAAAACACAATTCTGTGGACGTAACTTCCATCCTGGAGGTGAACCACGTTAAAATCAAGTGTTATGTGATTGGTTTATGTCTTATGTTTACTTATGCATTTCTCAGTCATTTCATGGACCTTGTTTACAGTTTAATGAATGAAGGTGTTAATCAGTTCATAGTAACATAGAAGGATAAATATAAGTCGAAGTCTTTGGCATGTTGTATGTGGTTCATTTATGCTTTGCGTGAAACAGTCACTAGTCGTAGTATTGAACAACCTTGTATGTTAAGTCTTGCACGTCGACACGAGCAACGCTAAGTGTGCTAAACCACGGAGGTAGGATATCACAGAGAGGTGATACCGCATCGGCAGAGGAGCTGCGGTGCGCGATACCACAGGTTTAGGACTTAGCGTTGGGCAGGAGCTGTGTGTCGCACGGTGCACGGTGACGCGGTAAGGTTGGAGATATCGCGAGCCAGGGAAAGTGCGTGACGTAGAAAGGGGCCGCACGATGGGGTATAAGGAACATCTCGCGGCTAGAAGAGCTGCGAGATGAGGAGATCACGCGACACGAGCAGAAGATCGCGCGACGCATAGAGAAAGAGACCCCGCAGCTAGAAGAGCTACGAGTCGCAAGTAGGATCACCACAGAACCTGGTCCAAGACACTTGAGTCCTTGGCCAGCCCATTAGTATCACTTCGGGTGAGACTTCAGGCCGCCTTGCGGTCTGTCGCCGAAAGGGCTAGTGAGCTAGGGGTGTTGTTGGTTGATTATAGTAAACCTGGGTCTGCCCACCGCAGCCAACACGTATGGAGGAAATCGTCTTCTACAACAACGAAACGCCCGATGGTGTTCCCAATACCCTCCATAACCTCATGGTTCCATAATGGTAAAGGCAGTCCAGGAAGGAGGACCCACAAATGTTGTTTCTTGACACGTTCTCTTAACTGGTCAAAGTGAATATGCCAGCGGTCCAGCACCAAGGAGCCTTCTTGGATGCGCCAAAAGGAGTTTAATACAGACAAAGCATGAGCCTCTTCCAAGAATACAAATACAATCCAACCTCTGGTTAGCACACTGATCAAGGGTGTGTAGGAAAAAAGAGGCTTCCAATTTTCAGAAGCCCAGATGTGCCACTTGTTCTTACCCATCTGAGTATACTCCAGTCTACCAATGAGGGCGTGAGAGCATAATGCCTCTACCCCTTCCATGAAGATATCCCTTCCCAGCACGTATCGAAGTTTGCCTTCCCAGACTTTGTGTGCCTTTGCAGTTCTGCGGCGACGGCTGTGTGAATGAGAAGGTGGAGGGAGCCCATCCATCTCTGTACTAGACCCTAGTCGTGGCCATGACTAACTGGAGCGACAGCCACGAGAGGGGGGACCTTTTTTCGGAAAGGGATAGCCACTAGAAAAAACCACGTAAAGGGTTCCAGAGAAGGAAAAACCACAAGAAACCATAAAAATTCAACCCCAATGATGAATCCGTGACAAGGGGAGATTTGACATTCTAAAGTGACGGAAGAAACCCTAGTAGCTGACAAGGAAACTAGAAGGACACCTGCTAACATCGAGTGGACATCCGGATCAAAGGAACCCTGAAAGCCCAGAGAGATCTAAGATGATAAAAAGAGGAACCCAAAAACAACGTAGCCCATACAAAACAATACCGCCCGAGAGAGCTACAAGCCAAAACAAGAAAGACAGGTTCCGGTCCAAACAAAATCACTAAGAAGACCCATCAATCCAAAAAACCAGGCAAAGGTGAAGCCAGAAGGAGAAAGACTGTCCGGACCCGGCTCGGTTGCTAGGAATTCCCACTTTTTCGACTGGTTGGTACTAGTCCTCCACCAAGGAGGATGGACTCCAGTTGCCAGGTCCAGACTAAGAGCATACAAACCCTACGAGATGTTAAACCCTAGAGGCCTCTAAACGAGCTTTCAAAGCAGCACAAGGAAACCCAATAAGAAACGGGAAGGGATACAGAATGGAAGATACAGAAGAGACCCAAAAAACCTGTAAAGAAACCCTTCACTACAAAGGGAAGAGTGATAAAGACACCGAAACTTTCAAAAACCGGCAACAGACAACCTCTATAGAGAGAGCTTATCCAACTCCTGCCGCGTCACAGGGTAATACTGGTTGAATTCCCGGCCCGGATAGTGACACACTAGAGCCATCGCCATCAACCTAAGATTCTAGTTACAGTTTGAAAAGATATAAATTTACAAATTTTCATCATCAAAATTATTATTTTTCATCTTCCGATAAATAGCGTTTACATAGAATACTCTATACACTTAATTTAAAAAAAAAAATCAACAAAATCACAATGTCTTATCACTATCATCTACCATTTCTCTCTGTGTTCTAACTAGCAATGCATTGCCCCACACACACAAACATCAATTAGCCAATAATTCAATAGGGGTGCTTTCTAGTGACAAGATTTTTCATGAATAATTGAAATTATAAATTTTGATTATTAAAATAATATTATAAAGTTGTTTTAATAAAAATAAGACCTAAATATTTATTTACAATTTGAAAATATATAAAATTACAAAATTTTATTATAAAAATTATGATTTTTCATCTTTTAAATTTTTAAAATAATTTATAAAAAATAACATTTACTAAATATAAAATAATGCCACATCAATGTGTAATTAATTTTAAATAAATATATTAATAAAAAAATCAACCAAATTACACTGCCTTATCACTATCATCCACCATCTCTACACTAGAGCAGTGCATGTCCCCACACACTAACATGACTTAGCCAGTAATTCAACATGGTTGCTTTGCTTTCTCATCCTTGAAAATTTATATAAAAGTGTATCCACTCCACGTAGCCCACAAACAATCACCACTGCCATTAATTTGTAAAAATTCAGTGCTTTTTCATTAGAGTGATTTAAACTTCAACTAGGGGATGATCAAATTCATGAGTGTGATTTAAAGTTGCTCATCAAAATAATAATTCATATACTTCATTTTTTTTTTGAGAGGAGAAGAAAAGATAGAACTTGATCATTGAACTATCATGAATCTTGAGATGTATAACAGATTTAAACCAAACCATAAAACGACATTTTCGTTTTCATTTTATTATACATGTACGTTCAAGACTATAGCTAATAGTCATTATTAATTTATTTTCTAGATAAGTCCAAAGAAACTTCGGAATGCTTTGAGAATATATAGATTAAAGACTACAATGAACTTTTCAATGGGCTTTTAGTGGGTATTTTCTCATATTAATATTATGATATATTATGTTTGTAACAACATGTAACCAATTTGTATAAGCAATATGGATGGTTAAGGAAGACAAACCAAGGTTGCAAAGCTGAGGGGACATCATCTTTTACCTCAAAGGGAACATAGAACTCCAATTCGCATGGGGCATTGGAGTAGCAACAGAAATTGAAGCTGAAGCTTTAGAAGTGTTGCAAGTAAGAAATATCATCACTCAACTTACTTTGACGAAAATCATTGCCCTACATGGTTCATCCTTAATCGTCAAAGATCTTCAAAGAAAAGGTGGAATATCATCCCCTTCTTTACCCACAACCATAAAAATTATTAAATTCTAGAAAATAAATTCGAGATGGCATCCTTCTTCCATGTTCTTGGAGGGAAAATCAAGGGGCCATAGTGGAGGAAGGCATTTTGAAAGTACTACAAGCAAGGAGGGGATCTTTGTATGATTTGATCATGTCCCATAATGTATCCCAATTTGATGATTAGTTTCCTTGGGAGAGAACCTCCTGTTAGATGGGTGAAAGATCTATGCACGCACCTCAATCACATTAAAATGGAGGAAAGGAGGGGCATTTAAGCCTACCACTCCTTGCTATGCTAATGTCACATGCCACCCTATGTGATATGTTTACTCCCAGTAGCTCTCCTAGAGCATTGACTACTTAGATGAGAGGTCCTTCTAATTTGTTTGGTTCTACTCCCCCTTTAGAAAAGATAAATCCTCCCTCAAAATAAAGAGAAAAACATAGAGGCTCCCTCAGCCTGTACCTTAAGGATTTTGGTACTTCGACATCTAAGCCCTTGGTGAATCCTCTCCCTAGCATTCTTTTGGTTGTGTAACTCATTAACCACTCTCTCTAGTGAGAGAAACTAACTGCACAATGGCAATATGAAGCAATTTGAAATATGCTAATTCTCTTTAGGTAAAGGTTCTTCCTACTTTCATTTCTAGGCTACACACTTTTAGATAACAAGATCTTAGTTGTAGTTTCAATTACGAGTTGTAGGTCATTGGAATTAGAAGACCCTTTCTTGGGTTTTATTCCTTCCTCTTTCAACCTCAACCTAGCACACTCTTGTTGCCATTGTTGTGTCCAAGAAGAACTGATGCCCTTTCCAAGGACCATCTTTAGCCTTATGAATGTACAATGGAGGCTACCCATTCCACTGCTTCTCATGCAACTATCTTAGCCCATGGAAAAAAAATACACTCTTAGTATCTCATAATTTCAAGTCCAAGAGGCCCCTATCTAAAAAAGTAGAAATATAGGCCTACATTCAACACTTGAGGAGTGATTGGGAAATAGAGACAAATATAACTATTTGTAGCTTTCAAAAAAAAGTTGAAGTTTTAGAGGCATTTTTCAATATAGTTGAAGAATTTTATGTGTGCCTCTCTTATTATGTCAAATTCCAAGCCAAACTCATGATTTCCCTAGCTCACCCCATCAAGACCTTGATGAAGATGGCACAACCAACATCTATAAGTCCTTCCATTTACATGGAATCAATTTTAATGTCTATAGTGGGTGGTGATTTTCATCTTCAATCATATTTGGATGTAATATTGATGTATTTTACTTATAGGGAAATGTGTATGTAGTATAATTGTATAATTTTGGGGAAAAATTCATGGACACTATTGTGTTTAACCATATCCACTAAAATGAGAAAAATGATAATGGATAGTAGATTTTTATATAGTTTTATATCTCTTAAAGATTAAGTATATCAATTTATATTGAATGAATATAGTATAACAATTTTGTTATAAAAGAATGGTTGAGGAAAATAAAGATTTTTCTAATATGGTTATGTGTGAGGTGTACTTAGGGAATCAGGATTGGTTCATGTTACTTGAACTTGTCAAATTGGGAATAAGTTTGCATGTAATAAGTATATGACTGGCCTATGGATTTTGTTTATTGTTTTCTAGAACACAAAAGCTGAGTTGGGCACTAATTAATACCCTATAACATCATATTTGTGAAACAATCAAAAGATTTGGCAAGTGACTAGAATTTGTGTCAAAGATGGTTTGGAAATTGCTTAAATTTTGTCTTTGTGAAATGGGGTTTTAAATTTAATGCTTCTTTACACTATTTTCTTTAATCAAATTGAGAGCCTTTCCATTATTTTCTCTAGTGGAGTCTAGAGTATTTTCACCCTTTTATTTTTGTATATCCAATGCAAGTAGTTAAGAATCAAGAAATTTAGTAAGTCAAGCCATTATTACATCATGTATGCCCTTGGATTGTTGTGCCCACAACTATGCCAACAAATTAATAAATTAGTGATTTCATGAAAGCCATCACTCATGAAGCATGTGATCACTTGATTATGCCTATAATGATAGAGGAGCTAAGAATAATTTGGAAACTTATAATGTGCATACAAGGCATTTAAAATCTAAAGGATTAATTAAGAGAATATGAGGATTATGAAGAAAGTGATCCATTAAAAACCACCTCCCAAAAGAGAATGGATAACAAAACCAAGGACTTTTCTAAAGCATTTGCTAGTATATGATCATATGTATGATAATAATCTTGTACCACTATGTTATGGGATGACTTGAGTTGTTTATTGCTTTGAGCTTCATGTAGGAGGTTCCATGGTCAATCCCCTATGCTAGATTCTTGTATTGCATGCCTCACTTCATGACCCTATTGGGTTAGGTAACGTAATTGGCACTTACAAGTTTATACTAGGTACCATTTGCAACATGCATGAAAATTCCCAAAGGTTTCACTATGAGGTTTTCATTGGAAAGTAGAAATTAATAATATTTGGTCATTCTAGTGCAATGAGCATGCAAATTCCCAATATAGGGATATACATAATGAAGGTAATCCATTCCTCAATATTCAATTACTCAACACAGTTGCCTAAGACTTGTACTTAGGTCCACTCACAATAAATGGCTTGCTTGCATGAGCGCATTGACTCACAAAGGGAGAATAAGTCACTACACAAATTTGAACCTTGGTGGGCCATACTATCACCACCTTGCTTTAACAACCATCTAAAATTCCATTATAATAAGATTACATATTTATGTTATAATCAAGATTGAATGTACAAATGAAGGATTAGTAGATCTTAATACTAGATATATGAAACAACGACAAGAATCAAATTCATTGAGGTGTAAACCTCTTGTCTCCTCACCCTAAAAAAGTTGTTATACTGAGGGATTTGTTATCTTTGTATGCTTGATAGATCCAAGGTTAATATTGATCGAAGCTAGACTTATATGAATAAATAAAGGAATTGAAATTAACCATATAAAATTATATTATAATAAGATTAAATATTTATGTTATAAACAAGATTGAATGTACAAATGAAGGATTAGTAGATCTTAACACTAGATATATGAAATAATGACAAGGATCAAATTCATTGAGGTGTAAACCTCTTGTCTTTTCACCCTAAAAAAAGTTTCATATTGAGAGATTTGATATCTTCGTATGCTTGATAGATCGAAGGTTAAGATTGATTTAATCTAGACTTATAAGAATAAATAAAGGCACTGAAATTAGAATACAAACCACCACTAGCCTCGAGGGTTGGTTCATTAGGTCGATGCCATTGTTGTTAGGACATTTCCAGTAATGTTATGAATTTTGCAGGTCCTTACTTTGATTCCCACAGGGTTAGGTACACTAATTCTATGTAATTCACTTTATATTGCATGTCATTCTCAAAATGCATGGAAGTGTCCAAGAGTTTTCATGGATTTATTTCTGGGTTATATATATATATATATATATATATATATATATATATATAGTAAGTAGGTTTATATTAATATTTACCAAGAGAATTACATTTTCTTGGGTTCAGAACCACTGCCCGAGATTTCCCATTCATCGTGATGATCAATATAACCTTAAACAGTTCACGACCTCAAAAATATCCTCCCTTAAAGGAGAAAACAGGATAGAAGGACCATCAAACAGTTAAAAAAATCCAAACATAGACTTACAATTTTGATCCTTTTCTTACCAAATGACATAAACCTAACTACAGAACAAACTTTTAGACCTAAGACTCCTATCAACTACTTTTTTAAAATTCATGGCATTAGTTCAAAAAACCAAAAAACTTGCTAACTATGACCAACATCAAATAACATTCTTGGTCCCATGACGAGGCCCAAATAGAACTTGGTAGGTCACAGGAGAGGATGCCATTCTAACTTTCCCTTGGTCGCCCTCCATTTCACCCCTTCGTGCCATCGTGACCACTACATCTAGAACCCCCACCAATCCCATCTGAGGGAGGAAGGGAATTACCATATCCTTAGCCAAAACATCAATATTCATGTGAATGAGTCGAGTGTTGGCATACAGTTCTTTCTAGAGATAAACCGAAACATCCTCCCCCTTTTCCTTTTCCACCCGCTCCAACAACATGAATCTAAGAAGGCCCTTCATCACCTAGAACAAGGAAATAGTTCGTTCAAATAGATCCTTCCTATCATGTGATGAGCCTGGGTCTTGTATCCATTGTTTCAGGGCGAACAACTCCTCCTCAGGTGGCAAATTCTCTAGATCTTGCCATAATTCTTGCTCATCCAATTCAATGTCTACCCATATCGAAGGAGGAATATAGGCCCTGTAAATCCAAGTAGCCTACACAACCGACATTTTATCTCTATTTTCCTATTTTCTCCCCTTTTTCTCCTTTTGGAATCCCTCCCCACTCAGATCCATTAACATAGCCTAAGTACTAGATATAGAGGTCACCCTACTAAACTCAAAGCTCGGCTTTAGCTTGCCACCCTATGAAATATTGTTCCTGAATTTACCATGATGTATACAGTACATGTCGAAGGATAAAAATGAAACCGAGGGCATACAAGGAGAGAAGACTATAATTAGAACCCTGTAAAACTTCCACAACCCCGTACCCCCTATAGAATTGCCATTAGTTTCCATCAATATAGGTTGGAGTGGTTCCCAGATTCGCCCATCCTCACTCCTTGTATTTTCCCTTAATGTTTCCCATTTCCTTGTACCACCTTTCAATGAAAAACCTATTTCTTTAATCACATCAACCTCGGCATAGCCTACACCACCTTGCCTTATCATAGTCAGTCTAATCGTCACGTGCCCTCTTGTCCTCAACACGCTACTCACCCTCCTTTTTTTCATGTCACCCATCGTCATCCACATCCAGGGACACACACACACACATACACACTACCACAAAATAATCAAGTTACAATAACAATGAACTATTTTTGGTTAAGTAAAATATGCAAAAATGGCCTTACTTTCAAGATAAATTTGTAAAATCCCAGCCTTGATCCTTTGAACTTGATTGCGTTTGTATGTTAATTATGCTTTTAATAACTATATATTTCTTCTTGTCGCGAGGTAGACTTACCATGACAATTATAAAGACATTTATTATGATTATTTTGAATTTAATGAAAGGTTCTAAGGCCAATTAGTGGGAAACCACCATTGGATCTATCAATTCATAAGAGGGGAAATGATGGGGGAGTTGACCTATGTCTCATGGTTCCCACTATATCCTATCTACAACATCTTCCATGTGATTGTTCTATTATCATTTCATCTTAATGTTTATGATATCACAATCAGGAGCTTAATGAATCGATTAATTACTTTAAGTAACTATTTCCTACATTTAGATACATACCTCTTGTATGGAAGAAAATAATTTGTATATACATGCAATAAAGGATAATTCTACTAGGAATCTTGATCCCTATCATCAAGGAAGTGGAATAGTTGGATTAGGACTCTTCCTCCTTCTCCTTCATTCATGCAAAAGAGAGAATTTGAAATAGGAGGAGGAGATTGAGAAAAATGTGAGTTAATGAGGAGAGAATAGAGTACTCAATGAAAATAGAGTATCCCAACTACCATAGGATCCATGGATAGATGAAATATGCACTATCATGTGGAATTAGACAACAAGATTGAATAGGGAGGTACCTTTTTCAAGGATTTTCACTTTTGTTGGATTTCTAGGTTGGTTTGGAAGTCCCTGGTAAAGAGAAGAGTGATTTGGGCCTTTGAAAAATCTTCTTCACCCTAGTGGTCTAATATCCCAACACAAGGTTGGCATCCACAAATGATTTTCCTACAGTTAAGAGGAAAATGGTTCACCCATAATAAGTTGCCTTACAACTCAATTTATAAAACTTGATAAGTTCTTTTCTTCTACTTCTTTACTATGAATTCAATCATGTATGATGAAGAATATAATGTCATTATTTGTTATGATGATTTGCATTAAAAATTACCATAGATATTAATGAGTAATTGTTATAACTTAAGGTTACATGCCAAAGCACATTTACATAAATGCTTTATCGATTTTTTTTAATGTAATTTTGGACATGCATGTGAAGATAAGCCCAATGACTTCCTTTGTTTGTATCTAGAAATCCATGATCCAGGTCAATGTGAAGATAAGCCCAATGATCCCAATGACTTCCTTTGTTTGTATCTAGAAATCTATGATCTAGGTCAATGTTATTTTTGGTAGAGAAAAGCCCCATGTAAATACCCACCATAAATCTTAAGTATCCAAATCAACATTGTGAAGATATTCATTTTTTATCATAGCAATTTTAGAAATTATTAAATTTAAGAATGTGTAGATAACTCTTTAAAGATTCACCTTTCTCTACCTAGATATATGATGTGGGTAGGTGTGATTTTTTTTGGTAGATACTCATAAATATATTTTGAAAAACTCACAAAATATATCAATATCCTAGATTTTATTTTAATATATATTCAATGTTTAGGTGAGTTGTTTTAGAAATGGTCAGATTTAAGAATGTGTCGAGAACTCTTTATCGATTCACCTTTTTCTCACAAATTATTATGTGGCAAAGGGTGATTTCTGGTATAGAAAATATAGACAGACATTTTAAAAAACTTGTCAAATATATCAAAAACCTAGATCGTGGTATAAGAGATATCAATTGTTTTTTTTTTTCAGAAGAAAAAATACCAGACCTTGATATTCATTTAATTGAATCAAAGGACATCATATACATTGCAGCCTTCAACGAGGATTTTAACCAGCATCAAAGCTACCAAAATTTTCCAAGAGCAATGATACAGAGAGGAGAAGCCATCAACCAGGCTTCTAAACATGCTTAACAACAACCAAAAGATGCCAAGAGGCCATCAATTCACCATGAGTAGAGGATCAGAGAGGGGATCATTACATCCAGTACATAGAAGGGCTATAAAAAGGAGCTAACATTCATGAGCAAAGAGCCAGATGGCAACCAAGCCTAACCATCATGAGCATAGAGAGGGAGTTGAGTGATACAAATGCATAAGGTGATCCACCTGGTGAAAGATGTCCATCATGGAGTCCTTCTTACCATCAAAGATGCACCTGTTGCACATTTTCCAGACACTCCATAAAACAAAAATAGGAATGTAGCTATGGGCAGAGTGAATGGTGTGCTTGGTGAACCAGTGATCCAAAAATAAACCGAGGGTGAAATCCATAGAAGGAGGCACACAAAAACGCTCACACCAGTTAGTATCAATTGTTAATCAACGCTATAACATATTTTCCTTTATAGAAATTGATGGCAATGGATGCTACCCTTTGCTTGATGATTATTGGTTCTTAGTGTGATGATGATTCATAGTGTTACTCATGTGTGAATGTGAATCCAATATGATTCTCTTAAAGGTAATTAGGCATACTTTCATTATTAAAAGTTGCAGCTATTAGCCCTATAATAAAGTGCTGGCAAAATACCTTAATTGATTGGTTTTTCCATAAGGTCATTGTAATATGTTTGAAGAGTTGGGTACACATATTGTAATATGGATTGCATTATGTCTTAAATAACTTTATTTTGTTTATGAATTTAAATATAACATAAGCGATATTAACTAAAGTGTTAAAGATGCACTTCATACTTTTATTAAAAGTTAGACATACCTAAAAATTTTAGGTATTTTGTGTAATTATGCATATATATCATAGGAGGAGGTAAAAAGCTTGTGAGGTAATGAATTGTTTTCTTAGGTTTTTATGATCCTTGAGGTGTATTTTTATTATTATTATCTAATGTGTGCTTATGATGTTAAAGTTATGAGGTTAGAAATTTTAAACCACAATCCTTTGGATTGTCATCCTTGAAATGGATTAAACCCTTTATGTAGGAGATTCTATAAGATTGTAGAGTTGAGATGGTTTGACAAATATTTGGTAGGGATTTAGTTTATGAATTAATGGTCATGTTCACGGTGATTCGATAGTGACATCAATAAATAATATGTTATGTTACTTATTTTAAATGCTAGTGATAGTTTCTAATTAATTGGGAAAAATGGAAATCTTAATTTGAGTTTATTGTAAAGAGAAAAAGAATACTCATCAAGACAACACATTCAAAATCTGAAATAATTCTAAACATTGTCATTGCATACATAAGATCAAGGGTTTATTTTTAACATCATCATATATTATTGAAATTGATTTAAGAGATCACTTCCTTCAATCAATTATTAAATCAACAAACCCTTATTTCTATGTTGGTATTAAACACATGTTACAAAATTCAAAACAAAATACATGATTTTATGATCTTTAAGTTTTAAGAGGATACCACAAAGCTTAACCATTCAAAAATAAAATTATTAACTTTTCATAATCTTCACAATCAATCATTAAAATAAAACTTCTGACTTTTCATAATCTTCACAATTAATTATTAATTGCTGATTTTGTATAACTCTATTAGCTATATTACTAATTAATAACATATAAACATGTGTACAATAAAATTTTTGTACTACAATGTAGTCACAACATGCATATCCTCAATATAGGGAGATATAAAGTTAAACATGCATATCCTCAATATAGGGAGATATAAAGTGAACCAGATTTACAACATTCTATTACTCAATAAGAGCACCAACAATATAAATATCTAGGCCTAACCTTGATAAACAAGTTACTGGTATGGATGCACTAGTATACAAGAGGAAAACTTGTCACTAAACCCCATTAATATATATTTATATATAAACAATGTGTTATTCAAAAGTATGAGGAAAACTTGTCACTAAATCAATTTATAGCCAATTAAATTCATAAATAAATAAAAATAATATTATATAAACAATGAGTTATTCAAAAGTATAATTGATATAGTTATCTTATAAAAATAAGCCTTTCATCTTTATGGCCTATAATCTATGAAAATGTTAATCATTAAATATTTTTATATGTCATGAACACATGTATTTGGCCATATTAATGTATCTATAAATTAAGCAGTTATTATTATTATTTTTTATATAAAAGAAATATCTTATTTTATCAATAAAATATTTATATATATTAATTAGTATATAACTAAAATCATTACTTTAAAATTAAATTATCATTTATTATTATACATTAAATAATTATTTATTATTATCATAAATATTTATTTTTTAATAATATTTTAAAACAAAAATATTTTTTAAAAGACACACCAATTTCGTTGCTATGATTGTTATCACTATGTTATATTCTCGAATTTATGCTCCATAAGTGGGTGAGACTAAACATAAATTCAACACTAGTCACATCAATTATCATTTATTATTATATATTAAATGATTATTTATTAATATATATTCAATAATTATTTATTATTATCATAAATATTTATTTTTTAATAATATTTTAAAACAAAAATATTTTTTAAAAGACACACAAATTTCGTTGCTATGATTGTTATATTCTCGAATTTATGCTTCAGGCCATAAGTGGGTGAGACAAAACATAAATTCAACACTAGTCACATCAATATGCACTTGGAGGTGGTGGGTCTTTGGTCAGTTATCACTAGTCATCTCGTTCCATTTATGCACACCTTGGTCCTTAACCAAGATATAAACATTAAAGGTTTGGTGACAACTCAAACTCAAAATACCTCAACCAAGAAAAATAATTATGGGGGAATTGGAATGGGTCAAGGATTTGCAAAAAAAAATATTATACCAAAAAATATGTTGATAGTTAACATCAAAACGAGAAAGGATGATTCATTATACTTTAATTCTCCTATGCAAAACAAAGAATAAACCTCACATATATAACTCTCCAATGCAAAACAAAGATTACACCTCACACATTCCAAGATATTGGAAAATTGTTGTTCCTTAGGTTGACTACCTTGAAAAGGAGTAGAAAAGTAGCCTATGGAGAGAATAAAACATAAAACATCACATCTACACGAATATCTTCTTTCTTGTACTCTCTTACAACAATACATAATATTGTACTTATAATTTACAATATGCAATTCTTTTTGTGTAACTTTTCATTCATTATTTGTTTCATTTTTCTATATAAATTTAATTAATTCCATATATGTTTAAGTTGTTTTTTCAAATGGTATTTTAAAACTAATCAGAAAATTAATCATAACACAATTTATTATCCATTTATAAAAAATAAATAAAGATAATGATAACATTTTGTAATTATATATACTTACAAGAAGTCACACTCTTTGTTTTTGATAAAAAAAGTTAAGCAAAAAAATCCTCTTTGGAAAAGGTGAGACAAGTTCAATTTTTATGGGACCTTCAAGACAACCTAAGCATAATAAGAACCCAGGTTCTCTTTGAAAACCAACATGGTCTTGTCCTACGATGACATTCTAATTATTGTCATCCTAATTATTGGATATGAAAAAATTGGGCTAAGGAAAAAAAAAGATATAAAAGGGTTAAAAAATATAAAAGGAGTTATGCGGTTTGGTATGTTATTGATTAAAGAATATAATAAAAACTAGTATAGATCCATCTTAACTATGGCTCTACCAAGTGTTGAGAGGGATCAAATTTTCTTGAGATGCAAACCCTTTTTAATTTACAAAAACTTCTAATAAGTATTCTTACTTGGGAGGGAAATGACCAACTTGCTTAAGTAATTTCAAAATAGGGTAAATGCTAGTAGAAGACTGAGCTGAGCAACATTAATAATCATATAATCAAACAGTTTTCCAAAAATTGCTTTACTTGTCTTTCTTTAAAACAAATAATGAATATTAAGAGTAATTAATGAGTAAAATAATCCATATAAAATTTTAAAATCTTAAAATCTAGATTTATTGGAATTTGAAAAACATTTTACCATCAAATGAAGACTTTAAACATTTATCCAAATGTTTTTGTGAAATGACTTGTTTTTCTCTATAACTAAAAATGAACATTTACATGTTAGGGTTAACCTTTACTTGGGAATGCGTAAGGATGTAAGTAGTTTAAGGAACATGGTTTTAGTGGCCCGTGGTTTCTTGTTAGCTGTATTTGCATTTAAAGAACCTTATAAATATGGTTGTAATATTTTATTGTAATAGCTATATTTTCGTAATTTATTTTCTATCACATATTTTATTCCTGACATTATGTGTGCTTAGGTTTCAAGTCAACCAAATTTTAAATTGAAATTTGATATATAATTACATAAATGTGTTTTACAATTTAGCTAATTTTAAATTAAATTTTATATGTTCTTGGTTTTATAATTTTTCTTTTTACTACTCAAGTCAATTGAATTTTACTACTAATATTTGTAAGATTGTGAGTATTTCCCTAATATGGTTGTATATTTATATGAGTATAATATTTTTCATTTTTTAGTTATAAGCGGACATGTTATAAGTTTTTTTAGTTTTTAGTTTTTATTATTGTTATTTTTATTGAGCCGACATGCGCCACGTCAACGTTACAGATGGGACACATCTCACCCATTTGAGCTGTAGAAAGCGCCTCTTGGCGCAATTAAAAAAATTAGTATAAAATAATAATTGAAATAGTTTTTTTAAGGATGGCAGGAGTGGGGGGAGTCTATTTCAATTCGGAAGACATCAAGATGAAAGAGTATGCATGGGAATAGGCAAAAAGACTAACACTGGGGCAGAATGGTTAGCTTTAATAAAATGATTGCAGTTGAAAAGGAAAGAAGGCATTGAGGAATTGACGGTTTTTGGAGACTCGTGCATGGTTATTGGAGAGGCAAGGAATCTAATAAGGAATATAAAGAGCCCAATAACCAAGACACATCAGATTTTAAAATGCATGTCAAATGAATATAAAGACATCAACTTCCTTCACATTTTGAGAGAAAACACCACACATACTGATAGTATGGCCAGCCAGGGAGTGGATCTAGAGTGCAGAATCCTTTTATGTGATCAGCAGGACCTGGAGAGGAACTGGATTCCTTTATAGTGAATCATACCTTCACATTCTTTGAATGATCTGTTTTTATATCCTTCTGATTGGGTAGTTTATAAGGAGTTTTAGCACTCACAGAATAAGAATTGGGGATGGGAAAAATAGATTGGAAAAAGAAGCACATGATAAAATGGACTTGATCTTCCTTTGGGGGAAGTCGGTGTCCAGGCTATTCTAATACTTAGCTTTTTTTTTCTTTTTATGTATAAAAGCTCTTAAACCGTTTTTGTTAAAAAAAAAATTTGAAATAGTTTTTACTAAGTTAAGTTAAGTTATATATATATATATATATTTGCTTAAACAATAATTATAGATAGAGTTTTTCACTTTTTAAGGTAATTTAAGTTTATGGTTAGTCAAAGAACCTCTCATCTCATAAAGCAAATGATGATCAAAGTCATTTGGAATCTAATAACATAATTATGGATTCATTACCAAACTAAGTTATAATATCTTGACCTTATTAGACTCTTCCTTTTAGTGCCATCAAATCAATGAAGAGAGGAACTAAAATTCAATATTCACTAGGAGGTCAAGCTAAGGGAACCCATTCCCCACATCATCCCATCATTGTTGATTTATGTGCTTTTTTTTCCCATTAATATTAGTACACTTACAAATTCATTCTCCCAAGATGTTATAGATCTATTAAAACATCTATCATTGAATAAGGTGGAAGAGTACATACATTATCTCAAATGTAATAAAAAAACAATTAAGAGAGGCATGTAATATGACAAGCTCATGGATATTGTACCTTTTTTAGTCTTGTGTCATATTTCACCATGCATTGAGCTCACGATTTAGTATTTGGGATCTAGATATATATTACACTATGGCTTCTAGCATCATCATTATGTTAGACCAAGGTAAGTGGCTTAGAGGTTTCCACTAAGGATTTGATAATGCAATAGGATTTGAGAAGGGTTTCCACCAAGGATTTGATAATGCAATAGGCTTTAAGCCCCTTCAATACTAGGGAATGGTATGCTAACATCATGGTTTAGGAGGGCATACCCATCCCTAATGAGGATGCTATATAGTTCTTACTATTTGAAGAAGTAAAAGAGTGATGCAATTACTAATAAGATTTTTTGTTTGTTGGGTATATAGTTCTTATTGTTTGAAGAAGTAAAAGAGTGATGTAATTATTAATAAGAATTTTTGTTTGTTGGGTTTTATACAACTTGATGGATATAGAGGAGAAGCATGCTTATTAGAAAACTAAATTCAAAGAGAAGGTTATTTCATTTTTGGAGAACATATGTTATAGTTCTTATTATTTGAAGAAGTAAAAGAGTGATGCAATTATTAATAAGAATTTTTGTTTGTTGGGTGTATTGTTCTTATTATTTGAAGAAGTAAAAGAGTGATGTAATTATTAATAAGAATTTTTGTTTGTTGGGTTTTATAAAATTTGATGGATATAGAGGAGAGGCATGCTTATTAGAAAACTAAATTCAAACGGAAGGTTATTTCATTTTTTGGAGAACATATGTTTTAGCTACTCATTCACTGTTTGAGAAGGAGAGGAGAGGGAAGACTTTTAAAAGAAAATTCATTTTGTTTAGAGAGTGTCATTGTTAGGATATTAAACATCAAAAGATTCATACCAACTTCATTTAATGTACTAGCCATGTGTTTTTAGTTTTTTATATAGTTTCTTTTGTATTTTAGCTATCCAACAAATACAATTCTATCTTGTGTAGATTTTTTTTTTCACGTGGTTCACAGCCTCGAGAATAGAGGTCGGGGCTCGCTACATCCACAATAATAATTCTAGGGGGCCCACCCGAAGGGGCCTCGTCCTATCGACTCCAGTTTTGGGAGTCTAACCCTGAAGGACCTAGAGAGTTGGATTCTTGAGAATTGAACCTCCGAGCTCAATATCAAACAGTCTTTGGATTTAGACTCCAACCAACTAAGCTACCCCTTGGCGCCCTATGTTGTGTATAGTTGATCCAATGGTCCTTACATTATTCCTATTCATGACAATTGATATATCTCTTATCACCCAATTGATATGTGATGTTTATTTAAATATAACATAGGATCATTTGTAGATGACATTAGATGGTCATATGATGTAAAATATTGTATTGGATGTAGGTTTTATTGAACAATAATAAAAATTTTAGCTGCTCCATGGTGTTTCCTTCTTTTAGGGTTTTACCATGCAATTCTTTGTGTCTTGAATTTTGATTTTTTTTCGTTGTGGTGTTTGTTCTTATGGTTTCCCACATGTTTATTTCAAAATATGGCATTATAGCTCTTATGAGTTTAACTCTTTTGTTGAAAGGTCAAGACAAATTGAGACACTGTAGTGTTTGTTCTCACTTTGGATGTTTTTCATCATTTTTATGGTTCAACCTAGTAGTCATCTTGAGTATTGGAAGAGTTCCATATTCATTCTTTCAATTTTGAAATCAGACCTATTGAGCTCTTATTATCAGTGTTTTAAGATCCAAGATCATTATTATTGCTACAATGTGTACCGCCTAGAGGAAATTAAACTATTCCATTGTGTCCATAGCAATGATTTTTTGTTCCATAAAGAAAAGGTATTATTTTGCATTAAATATTAAGATTCCACTATAGAAATTCATGGGCATTGATTTCCGAAAAACTTTGATTTGTAAAATTTTGTTCAAATTTACTTTCTTGAAACATATGGTTGGCCTTCTGGTATGTTTGCTATTTTTTAGATAACCTCCCGTGGGAAAGAAACCCTCTAAAACTTAGTTTGGGCTCATGTGGATTAAGTGTATTTGGGATTTTTGGACCCACCTACCTCTATTTATTCTCCCATGGACTCAACACCATTATTTTAGGTATATTCCTAGATTTTTGCACTTGTGTCCTTTCTTTTCAATTAGCATCCTCAAGTTTTTTGGTGCTACCTTGTGGTTTTCTAACACTTTTGAGTTTCCCAACATCTATTGTTTTCTTAACACCCTTTTTCTCAACCTTGATTATTCTCATAGGATCCTCTAACTATTTCCATTGAAACTTCAATGGTCTTGTTCTCTTCTATCTCAAAAGTTTGGCACCCTATACCTTAAAGTGGGCCCTTTCTTGGTGGTTGTTACATGGAATCATTTTTTTTGGGATTATCTAATAAAAAACCTAATGTCTCCACTTTCAAGAAACATTTCTTGCAATGGCACTAAAGAACCCATTTTGGAACCCTTCTTTGATAGTACCATTGTCCTTTGCTATTGCTCCCCTTCCTAGAGTCATCCCATGGTCAAATGTCATTAGGATCTCTTCATAATGTTCATCGAAAACTTCTATTTAGGTTGTGCAATATCAATAAATGTCCCTCTTTACTTGTTAAGGATGACACCTTATGGGAACTACATCCCACCCTTATGCAATCTACATCACTCCCATGGTACTTTTCCATGAGCATACAAGATTCACATTTCTAACAATCTCCTAAGGGGGACCATTTGAGAATGAAACCTTCATTATGTACTGACAGACCCACATGGATTCAAACTCACTTGAACCAAGAAAAATTAGGACATGCCACATGAAGCAGACATCGAACACCCTACCAGATAAAAACTAACCCTACTATGTATCTAATCACTAGTCATGCAATGAAATGTAGAATCATGACACATAGATCAAACATCACCCTTGTGCCACATTCCATGTTGTGAGGATTCCATGCCACAAGGATTGCCACATCAACACTTCAATGTGAAATACCACATTAATAATTTTACCTAATCAGTTACCATCTTAGCCTACCATGTCATTTCCAAGTCAACACTTACACTATCATCCTTCCATTTTAGGATACCCAATTAGAATGGCACATTAATGGTTTAAGGAAACCTCTCCTTGTTTTAAAACTTCTTATGGGTATATGTTGGTGATCCGAGCACCTATTTTAATGTTTTAAAAGTGTGTTATTTTTGTGCACTTCACATTGGTGCATTGGTTTTATATTTTTGTATCCATTTTGTTGTTTTTCTTCATAATTTTTTTATATGAATGTAATATGATTAACCGTTACTAATTATTGCTCATGGAAGTTCTATATAGAACACACATTGAGAAGGGGCAGCTCAAGATCACTTTGAGAATAGAAATTTCATCTTTGGATTCCTTGAAGAAAGCCAAATGGGATAACAAAGATGGCAAGACTCATGGATTTAGTGACATGTCTATTTCTAAATATTCATTTAATGTTTATAATATTGACGTTTCTTTTAAAATAGGTTAGACTTGGTCACCCATTTTTTCTTCCACATTATTTGATTGAGAAATGGAAGCGTCATAGGTTCGAGGGAAAATCAATGGGCTACATTGGAGGTATACAATATAAAAGTAACATGCAAGGAGGGGACCTTTATGTGAACTCATAATGTCCCTCAATGTATCCCAATTTGGTGACTAGATTCCTTGGGGATATAATATCCCCTTGTTATGTGGACAAAGGATTTATTCACACACCCCACTCATTTTAAAATGGATGAAAGCATTGGAATTTAAATCCCCCCTTCCTTGCTACCCTAATGTCACATGTCACCCTATGTGAGATATATACTCCCATTCACTACCCTAGATCATTCACTAATCAGGAAAGAGGTTCTTCTGAATGGTTTGATTCTACTCATCCCATAGAGAAGATAAATCCTACCATAAAATAAGGATACAAACATGGAGGCTTCCTCTGTAACACCCCGGTTTAGACCCCAAGGGGGAGGGGAATGTGTGCCCCGGTTTTAACCCCATGGTATTGAAATTGTACATGATATATATATTGTGATGAATCATGACAAGGAGCTCAAGTCCAAGGCCCTACCATTGATTGATGTTTTGTGTATAGGTGATCAAGGTTTATACCAATGGTTATGTTGCTAAGTAGCGCACAGTACATTTTGATATATAATGTAAACATACACTTAATAAAATACCACAACTAGATATGGGATTGCAAAGTGAAAGAGATGGGGGCATGATTTCACAAGAAATAGGGTGGGAAGTTAGTCAAACCCTTGAGCCTTAGGGTGAGTCCAGATGTCAATTGGAGAACCCTTGAACCCTCAGTTGCCTTTTTGTCCCCTGCACTCAATCATCAATTTCTTCCGGAAGTTGGTTAAGGAATTTAATGCCTTGGGTAGAGTAGGGCATGGCAGTCTGATTGCTTGTTTGAGAAATACTGCAAGTCTGCATTATGGGAAGCCACATTCTTGCTTCTGCAGCAAGTAAGCACGTGGATGCGTGCCATTCCGTCCTTTCTGGAACCTCACAGATCGATCAAGAGGAGCTGGAAAATCCTTTATGCACGCCCTAAAGAGCACTGGAAGGGAAGGTATGGCATGAGGGAACTATGTAGCAGTGAAGGGAATACTTCCTTGTGTTGGGTGTGTAGGTATTGTGGAATGCCAAGCTGGATATATCTGGTGTAGGTTCCCATAGCTTTGTGGTTGAGCTCACTAGCTTAGCAATTCTTCCTCCCCACTGCCTTAGCAGCCTGAGAAACACAACTGTTAGCTGGTTTGGCTGAGTCTTGGTGTGCATTTGACTTGTGAGTGAGTCATTGCCTTAGTATCCTGATAAAACCAACTGAAGGTTGGTTTGGCCATGCTATGATGATTTATGGCTATGTGTGAGCCTGTTGTTCCCTAGTTCCTTATGGAAATCATTCCCATCTCGGGGGTGGCAATGGAATTGAGAGATTAATTAACACATTGGTATATGGTTGGGTGGAACGTTGTAGCGACATAGCTAGTCCCATGAAAGCTTCATCTCCAAGATAAGTATTCTTTGTTATTCTTGTTTATACAATGTATTTTCTTATGAATGAATATACTGGCTATGAAGAATGCTTATGAATATGATGAATTCCTGCTAATGATTTCAGTAGAGTTACTATTAGTGAATGTTATGCATTTGCATCTTTATATGCCTTGTATGTTTTAATGCATTTTTCCCAAGTTCATGGAGTCTAGAAGCCTATTACAGAGTCAGGAGGTAGCTGAATTAGTGTTTTTGCCCCTTGGAATCTGCTTGAGGGAGGAAGAAGGAGGAAACCAAAAAAGGAAAAGTTGAATAGGGAAGAATTGTTGTGTTTCCGCACCCCAGTATTTTCCTGCGGAAGGTGGAAAGGGTAGTTGAAAACAAGGTAGAAAGTGTGTTTTCCGATTTCTGAATTTCGAGGTCAGAAAGAAAAAGTCGGAAGTGCAGGAAAGGTTAAGGTCGTTTGTTTTTTTCCCAATTTTTGAGTTCCATAGTGGAAGGTGGAAGGTAGAAGTCAGAAGGCGGAAGGGCCATTAAGTACCCTTATGGAAGGAGGCCAAGGAAAGTACCCTTATGCTGTTGGATTGAGATATGAGATAGAGGCAAGATAGAGTGGGCTTATATGTGAAGAGATTGTCATAGGTGTGAAGGATTGTAGATTTGTTTCAAAGGATAAATCCATCAACATCATGGATTGGTTGTAACTTTACTCTCTCATTATTAATACAAAAGTGTTCCCTTTTCCCATATTTAATGTGTTTTAATTGCAGATTAGATATTGTTGCAGTCCTTGATCACTAACATAGGTAGTTAATTTGTCATGATGCTCTAACTTTGTGTTTTTGTCTTTTGATCTGTTTTGTAGGTACTGAACATTGCAAGGACTCTTGGAACAAGGACAAAAGGACTTAGGTATGAGGTAAGATTTTAGTTTCATGTTTATTCAGATTGATTACTTAGGGGAAAGATATGCTGCTGTGATTTTTTGTTCTACACTTGTGCTTTGTAGGGTAGAGGAACAACTCTTGTCCGCAAGAGGTGTAAAATTCTTGATAAAAAATTGGTGACTCTGTTGGGGATAGCTTAATCCAGTCAGATCTGGTGCAGATCCAGTTAGACCTACGATTGTTGGTAACTTTCTCACCTATGAAGTTCACACTCTCTTCCTTTAGTCACTTCAGCTGATAAGGTAAGCAATCTATCTTACTATTTTGATTATTGCCTCTGTTTAGAAGTTGTGTTTACCCCTCACAATCCAAATCATATTATTTTCTTGGTTTCTTATGCAGATATTTGATTTTCTCATCTACTGATCCGTTGGCACACTTAGCTGTGGTTGATAGAGCGTCGACCCCATCACAACGCATTCTTCCTTCTAGTGAAGAGCGTCGATAGCGCCTTTCTTTAGTTGATACGGAGCATCGAAGGAACCCTACTTAAGTGGACAAAAAGCGTTGACCCTACTACAGCGCTCTGGTGTAGCTTGCCTTCGTGTGCCGAGTAGGCCCTTTGGACTGCCTGTTTTTTATTTTTTTTCTGTTTTTCACTTCTCTGAAAGATTCCAGTGTGACTTTCTTGAGTTTTCTAAGTAACTGATTCTCCTAGTTTTGATCATCTGATTCTCATTCGTTGAGATCAGTTTCAAGACATTTACCTTCTTCATTTAGTAAAAGTTTTTGAAAGGAATTTGGTGAAAGATAGTCTTGGACTTTTTTGGTTTTGTGTGCTCTGATCTCTAAAAAGTTTATCTTGAAAAGAAAATCCATAGCCTCTCATTGAGTTAGTTTGTTTTGAACTGCTTTATGTCTTTAATTATTTCAGAACTTCAATAAAAAAATACAAATAGAAATCAGTTAGTTTATCTTTGTTTGTGCTTTGGAAATGTTTGTTTTTCAGTTGCATGAGTGAGTTAGACATATAGGTATTTTTGACTGTAACACCTCGGTTTTGACCTCATTTGGATTAAATATATATGATGTAAATATTGTATTTAATCATGGTGTGGCACTAAAGGAAAAATCCCCACCATTGATTTATCGTTTTATGTTTCAGCAATTAAATCGATGCCAACGATATTTTATGCTAGTCGACACATTATAATTTTGGACATCATGTAAATATGCAATTTAATTAAAAAACCCACAACCAACTATGTCAATGCAACAAATAATGAGATGGTGACATGATTTCCTAAGGATAGGGGGGATGTTTAACATTGATCCATTGGGGAAAAGCCATGTGTTAATAGGAGAAACCATCTAGCTGTTAAACATATTTTTTGTCTTACTCACCCTAGCCATTTAAATTTCTCCAAAATTTAGTTGGGTAGTTATTTCCTTGGGGCTTGGGAGGTGTGGGAAGCCGTCAATTCTGGCAGGGCTTCCAGCCTTGACCACACACTTTCCCAAGGGGAAGGTTTCCATCCATTACCCTCACATGGAAGAAAGCAACCACATTCTACTCACGAGTAGGGAATTTTCTCTCATGCACTCACATAGCTGATTTTCCTCACGATTTTGAAAAGCTGCTGGACATTTTTCAGCATCCACCCTTCATCCATGTTGAGCTATCACACAGTTGAACCCTCCTGGGTTTTTATCCTTCACGTTTTTGTGTTGTTCACATATTTCCATAGTTGGGAATTTGTTTTTTGTGGTGTTACACTGTCAATGGGGGACATACCCACGATTTCAGGGAACGAGGGAGTCATTTTGGCCCACATGAAGCCATAGATTGTTTTTGGAAATGAATTTCATAGGCTAGGCTATTTTATTCAATTGCAATTTCTAATTTTGGCCTCTGTGATGTTTTCCTTCAATCCAAGAACTAGAATTGTTGTATATACATCTTTTGTTTGGTCTCTGAACTGGTTTAGGAGTGGAAACTGGGTCTGAACTAGCTTGATAAACCAAGTGTAAGAAATAACCTCACAGGAAGATCTAGGGGGATGATTTTCTTCTTTGCACACCTTGGATAACATTGGAAGGGAAGGCATAGCCCGAGGGACTATGTAGCAGAGAAGGGGATGCTTCCTTATGTTGGGTGTGTATATGTTTAAGAAGCCAAGCTAGATTTGGTGCAGGTGTCCATAACTCTCTGGTTGAGCTCACTACCTTAGCAGTCAACATTTCCAGCTCCTTTATAGCCTGATAAACCCAACTATGTTGGCTTGTATGAGTTTTTATTGTATCCTTGGCTATGTCTGAGTCTGCTAGTGCTCCCTTATTCTTTTTGGGAATCATGCCCAGCTCGGGGGTGGCAGTGCTGCTGAGAGATTGATGAGCACACTGGCCTATGGTTGGGTGGAATGTTGCAGCGACGTAGTTGGTTGTGGGAAAAAATTCTTCCAAGATAAGTATTCTTATCTATGTTAATATCTGGATTTGTATTTTCTTAATGAAATATGATGAACATATCTAATGTGTTGAATTGATGAATTGCTTCCGCTGTATAATTGCAATTGTATGCATCTGTGTATGTTTTTATTTCATCACATTTTATATTTATGTTCATGGGGCTAGATTGCCCGGATTAGATCGCATAATGGTCACGTTCCCTCTCTGGTAGATGGGTGGGGATGTGACATTGACATTTTGAAGAAAAGTTAATTCTGAAAATCTTAGAGGCTTTGTTTTCTTTTCTTGTTTTAGAAAATCAAAATTCATATTGGTGAAATTCTTGTGTTTTAAGAATTCTCTTTAGAGTTTATTTTTAGGTCTTGTCATTTGAATTATTGGAAGTGGAATTTGAATTGGTGTGTTTTTGAAAGAAAGAAATGGTCTTTTCCCTACCCTAGCTAGTTTTCATTGAAAGAAAAAGAAGTGCATCACATATAGAATAATTTTGCATTTTGGAGACAACATCTCACAAACATTCACTAATCATTTAGATAAAATAAACGGTAGCTTTAGGCTAAAATTTTATAGAAATTTGAGTGATAGGATAGAGACATGTTTCGACATATTTAAACATAGGAGTTGTCATTTCATGCCTGCACTGCAATCCAGGGTCTGCGCGGTTCCTCCACGTACTGTCAGTATATAGAACGACCTTTCACGTACCCTTGAGGTATATCAAAATGTACTTCACGTACTCGATTGAATATAGGAGGGACCCTTTCGAACGGTTGTGCATTAGACAACACTAACACAGATTTGAGCTCCCATGTACCTTGCGTATATCGGGAGACCCTATTAGGATTCCTATACCATCTGAAAAAAGCCCTTTGGCTATCTTGTTGGAGCAATACACTGAGAACAACACTCAGGGAGCTACTATGCATGTGTCATCCAGGTATTCGCGTATTCAGGTGAGGGACGGTTGATCCTCCTTGCTACATTTTACTGTTGGACCCTGTGGTATATTGCGAGTTGTGACAACTTGAAAATCCTGGTGAGAGACCGACTATCTTCATCCCATCTTGTCATTTAAGTCTTCTTGCAGCTTTTAGCTTGCATAGGTTTGTTTGTGTGTGTATTTTTCTTTTTACATAGGGTAGAAAACTTCATCCATCACCTTGGCTGAGCAATTTGTGAGGCAATATCATAGACTGTAGGGTTTACCACTTGAATCTTCTCCTACCATGGAAGGACACAAAGGTGAAACCATGGAATGACCAACTTCTGCTGATGCTCGTATAGAAACTACTACAGCTACTGAATCTAGGGATGATTTCTCTGTTTACAATAATCCTTTGGTCCAACTGCCTCCCGTAGACGACACAACCTTTCACTTCCCAATGGAAGGTCAACCTGGATCATCCAACTAGACCATTAATCATCCGCTGAATGAAACTATAGAAGAAGAATACGACCCAAATTCTCCTTTTTGGAGAAAATCTCTAGGACAGACTATTGCTGAGTACGAAACTACTACAACTGAACTGGAGCCATCTATACTCGCTCCTTTAAGGAGGCTCTTAGAGAATGCTTTGTCAAATGAACAATTTCTCTGAGACTCTGTTTAGCATTTGCATCAATGCACAGAATAATTTAACAGATATGAGAAACTGAGGAGAAGAAGCATCTCCCCCCTTCCTAGTATTTCAAGAACAACACCACCTGGGTATCATGCCCTATCACCACCTCAGGTAAATATTCTTCCAGAATCATCGACCCAAAAGTTGGTTACCCAAAACACATTTCATACCCCACCTCCTAGTCAAAATCCAGTCCAAAATCCATCGCCTAGTTAGGAATCCCCATCTATTTCAACTCCTCCTATAGTTTTTGTACCTGAGGGGCATTCTCCGGTACAAGTTCAGTCATCTACCGGAGGACCTATTTTTAGCATGGGGAAAAACTTACCAATAGGACCATCAACGACAAATATTCCTCCTCCTAACACTACTACTGTTGTACCTCCCACCATCCAGGCTAGACCTTCATGGACCCAACTTGCCGTTACTCCACTTTATTAGGAATATACTTATCCCGAAACTCAACCACCCACAGTTAATCAAGCTTATCAACAACCACCTCTAGTGGCAGATTATCCCAGAATGCCTTACCCTAGAAATATTTTTGTACCTCGGGGACAACCGAATTGGTCTAATGTTTCATCTTATGGGGGAGCTTTTGTAAATAACACTTGGGGGTATGGTGGTCCACCTGGAGGATCCATAGGACCTGGTGGATCACCACCTCGAGGCCCACCTTATGGGGGAACACCACCCGGAGGACCACCTTATGGAGGTCCACCACCTGGAGGACCCCCACCTAGAGGACCACTACCACCACCACCTCCTGGAGGACCACCACCACCACCACGCAGGACCACCCCTTGGAGGTCTGCCTCCCTAAGGTGTCCCACCTCCTGGTGGACCTTCTAGTAACCAAAAACCTAATAAACAAGCATCGGGGGCATAATCCATGCCCATTTACCAATCTACTTATGGTCCTACTGGTCAACAAATTCCATACTAGTATTACCAGTATCCTCAACCCAATCAACAATTTCCATTTCTGGCTACATTAGATCTACCAGATTTGTCTAGATTGATAAATGATCCTATCCATCATGACCCCTCCTGGCCAACCATTCCGGTCAAATTACCTTCGCATATACGAAATTTTGATGGTAAACCCGATGAGGATCCTAAGAACCATGTCATGACTTTTCATATATGGTGTTCACCCAATTCTCTGATGGATGGTTCAATCCGTCTATGGCTATTTCAGAGAACCCTCACAGGAATTGCTGCAAAATGGTATATAGAGCTACCACAACACTCTTTCTAGGATTTCAATGCCTTAGCAATGGCATTCTTAACTCACTTTCAATTACCAATCCGATATGAGATAGGTACAGACCTGTTAACCTCGCTTTGACAAACCACTTCAACACATATCTCCGATCACATTCATGAGTGGAGACAAAGACAAAGGTTAATTAAGGCCACTATTCCTGACCAGTTACTCACTGATTGGTTCACAAAGTCTTTACTTCCACCCATTTCTAGAGATGTTTCCATGGGAGATGCTGTTACAGAGGAGCAAGCGATTAGCTGTGCTCAGTACTTATACTTGGTTTACTCCTAGTCAGGTACTTTTTATGACTTAATTCCACATCCTCCTCACCCCACAATTGATCCATCAAGACCCATGACTGAACCACCTACGGATGGCATCCTAGGTTCAGTTCAAGCACAAACAACAATGAAATCTACCAGAAATAAAACTCAACCCTCTGCACCAGTAATTCAACCAGCACCACCATCCAAAACTACACCTTCTCTTGTTGCTTCTGTCGAGGTAAATGCAATCCAACCTGTCAAATATTCAGGTGGAAAGAAGAAAGGAAAAAATAAATCCAAAAAACCTGATAATCAATAAGAAGGGAATAAACCACCAAATCCTGATGCTGATTCCAAAGGTAAGAGAAAGGTAAAATATCCCTGCTTAATCTGTGGAGGTGATCATTTCACCAAAGAATGTCCTTTTCGAGAGGAAGTTAATAAAGTTTTGAAAGGTTCACCCACTCCAGTAGTTCTAAAAAATCCTTTTCCCACCCAACAACAATTGATTGATCATCAATATTTGCATGGACCTTGTTCATCTATTGATGAAGTTAAAATGATGTCTAGTGAAACGATTAACTTAAATACAAGAGCTCATGGTTATGACCCTCCTCCTGAGAAACCCTCAACTTCCACACCTCCTCCTAGTAATGGTCTTCATATTGAAAAACCTATACCTGAGCCAGATTCCCTCCCACCCAAGAGTACGCTTCGTAAGTCTGTTATTAATCCTAACGCATGTGTTGCCCAATACTATAACATTGTAGAATATTTTTCCTAGGCACCATGCGCCATGTCGGCTCTAGAAGTACTCCAAACTTGCCCCACCCAACGAAATTTTTTTCTCACGGAACTTGGAGCTATGGATCCTAAGAATAGTAACATCATCACTTTCAAACTGTATGACTTTAAGACCTGACTCTCACATTAGTTGGATTTCAAGCTAACCACTAATATTTCCAGAAAGAATATCTGTTGTACTATTTTGAACGAGGTAGCTTCCACTTCAGTCATGTCTATGTCTTGTTGGAGAGCCATTGGTTCTCCTAAGATTAATCGTTCACCTACCACATTCAAGGCCTTTGATGGTCATGAATTTAAACCATATGGATTACTACCTGCCATCCATATTGAGCTGGGGGGGAAATCAGTCTCCATCCACGTTGAAGCCATTGATGCACCTTTGGATTACAACCTACTCCTAGGTCGTAACTGGTTTTCTACTATGTAAGTTGTAGCATCAACCATTTTTTAGATCATCCAATTCCCATTCCAAGGAAGGATTGTTACTATCGATCAATTAGATTTTATTAATCATAATGCTATTTGCAATGATTAAAATAACGTACCACGTCTGACTACCCCATAGTATTAGAATATTAGAGTAGGTCTTATTAAAGACTCTTCACTCATGGGAGTCTTTCCATTGTCAAATCCTCCTCCTCCTTCATAGACTACATCCATAAACATGATTTCTAGCTCTATTTTAGATAAAGGAAAATCAATTGTTGAATAAGCATCACTTACCCCTTTTGAAGAAGTTTACAATGCAATACAATCCACCAGTGACCCTACCATAAACAATCATTTGTTGGTGGCCTCATATTTTTATCATTTTCCATATTGTCTAGACATCCCCCCCCATTCTATATTATTTGTCACATACACTTCCTATGGATGAATCCATTATGGAATTTATGTCACTAGAGGAGATGCCTTGGAGAGACCATCACCATTGATCCTCTTTCCTTCCCCCTTGCCATGTGGTAGAAAAACACTTCGCATTTGCAGTTTCATATGGTGTAGTTATAGACCTTTAGTCTCTGATCCTCACCCGTAATGTCGAGTATGAGGGAAATATATGCAATATTACCAAAACTATGCCCATGGATATATCAGTGAAACCAGGTATTTCAAAGCATATTCAAATAGGCCAAAACTCTTCACCTTCTGAGGTTCAGCTATATACGACCTTTTTTAAGGAATTTCGAGATGTATTCACTTGGACATATGAAGAAATCCTAGGGATTGATCCCTCCATTGTTGTTCACAAGATAAAAAACTACCCTGGCGCCAAACCAGTTCACTAGAAATTACGACAGGTACATCCACGAAAAGCAGCTACCATTAAAGAGGAAGTTGAAAAACTTATAAGGGCTAGTTTCATTTACCCCATGCCTTTAACTGAATGAGTGTCCAACATAGTTCCCGTGAATAAAAAGCAGGGTACTATCTGGGTTTGTATCGACTTTAGGGACTTGAATCGGGCTTGTCCAAAAGACAATTTCCCCACTCCCTATATCGATCAAATAATTGATAATTGTGCTAGAAGCGTCATCTTTTCGTTCATGGATGGATTTTTCGGTTATAATCAGATAAATATTCTCCCATCAGACCAACACAAGATGACCTTTATTTTCCCATGGGGTACCTTTGCCTACCAAAAATTACCTTTTGGCCTGATGAATGCTGGTGCTGCATTTCAACGCGCCATGTCGTATTCTTTTCATGATATTAAGAACGTTGTGGAACCCTATCTTGACGACCTTCCTGCTCATTCTTTGCAATGGGACCTTCATGTCAATCATTTGAGAGATATTTTTCTCAGATGTCATCATTTCAACATTCGTTTGAACCCCCACAAATGTGTTTTTTATGTCGAAACTAGTCGACTTATCGGTTTCATCATCTCTATGGATGGCATCTATATCTGATCCTTTGAATATCAAAGCTATCCTGCCCCTAACTACTCCTATGAACATCACAAAAATCCAAATTTTGCAAGGGAAGGCAAAATTTCTACGTTGCTTTATCTGCAATTACGCAGAAAGGACACATGGTTTCATGAGATTTCTTAAAAAGGATACACTCTTTGTTTGGGATGAGTTCGCGTAGCGCGCGTTTGATAATCTCAAACGTGCTCTCATCCATGCACCTATGTTGCAACCACCCGACTATAATAAAGATTATTCTTTGTATGTGGCTGCATCCTTGTCAACTATAGGCATGGTCCTAGTTCAAATAGATGAACATGACCTAGAACATGTGATCTACTTTGCTAGTAAGAGTCTTCTAGACTCCAAAACCAGATACTCACAAGTGGAGAACTTAGCTTTGGCCACGGTCATCGCGGTACATAAGTTTCGTCACTATATTTTTCTTCGCACTACTGCTATTTATGGTGACTCTAACCCCATGTACTACGTTTTAACACGTCAGGTACTTGAGGGAAAATACTCATGATGGATTGTTATCCTCCAAGAATTTGAGTTGGAGTTTGCTAAAACTACTTCCAAGATTGCCACTATGGAGCTTGTGGCGATCATCTCTCTGGGTTGGCTATTGCCCAGAATATCTTGCGCGCAGGATATTTTTGGCCCTCGATTTTCAAAGATTGTATTGAAATGGTCAAGAAATTTCCACCTTGCCAAATGTTTACTACCAAGAAGCGCACTCATCCAAATCTGCTTCATCCTGTCATAACATTTGGCCCTTTTGCAAAATGGGGCATAGACTTCGTGCATTGTAGACCTACCTTAGCCAGGGGGCATGGCTACATTATTATGGCGGTGGAATATTTCACAAAATGGGCAGAGGCTATGCCCACATATGCTGAATATGGGAAAACAGCTTCGTTGTTCTTATTCAATCATATCATCGCTAGGTTCGAGATTCCTAGGGCCATTGTGACCGACCATCGGGTCACACTTCCAGAACAAAATGATGGTAGAACTTAGTGAAAATTTAGGGTTTCACCACAACAAATCTACACCTTACTACCCTCAAGCCAATGGCAAGGTTGAAGCGATAAATAAAGTTTTGAAAACCATGCTTCAACGGATGGTAGGGGATGCCAAGTCAAACTGGCACTTACAACTAGTTTCTACACTTTGGGCCTATAGGACCACCGTAAAGACTTCCACCGGTTTCACACCTTTCCAATTGGTATATGGATTGGAAGTAACTCTCCCGATAGAATGCGAGATCCCTTATCTAAAACTTGATGTGCAACTTTTTACTAACACCACTATAGAAGATGCATGATTTCTGTATCTAAATAAACTTGATGAAACTCACTGCGATGCTGCCTTAGCAAATGATGCACATAAACAACAGATGAAATACCAATTTGACAGAATCATTCAGCCCCACTCTTTCAACGAAGGAGATCTGGTCTTGACTTATGACCAGAAACATGATAAGCTGGGGGAAGGGAAATTCGAATCTATGTGGCACAGGCCTTGCATTATCATTCGTGTCTTGTAAAAGGGTGCATATGAGTTAGTATATTATGATGGGATACCCCTAGGTGAGCCCCCTAATGGGCTCTACCTTAAAAGATACTATGCCTAGGTCATTTAGCATAGGCTCTTTGTAAATTCTATTTATAGATTTCTGTGTGTCTTAATTTGAATGTGTGATTTTTTTGTGATTTAAGATGTGTTTCACAAACCCTACTTATGTATGTCCTATGTCTAATGGACGGATAACCACTTTTACTGGGTTCATTGATGGTGCTAATCATTACATGTTAAATCTTGCGTCATCAGCTTGGGTACTGTACTCTCCTACAAGTGATATGGTGAGTTCAGGGGGTGTTTGTTTAGGTCCCTCTAGCAACAGTCTCACAAAGTATCATGCCGTGATTGGATTGTTGACGGATTCCATAGCTTATGATGTAAGGGAGATTAGGGTTTACCTAGACTCGAACTAGTTTTTCAACAACTTAACTGGGTCTACACTATCCAAAACCCACTACTCCTTTGTACATTTCAAAGGGTTAGACTCTTGGAAAGGTCCTTTGAGCAAGTCATGTATCAACATGTTCCAAGACATTTGAATGCTGTGGAATATTCCCTAGCTAATTATGTCTTAGATTGGTATATTTCTCATAATTACAAAATCCATTTTAACATAAAAAACATGCATGTAAATTCATAAGTAGGCATATATTTCACACATCACATTTCTTGCACACACAACTGTAAATAGAGTTTTTCATATATATATAAAAATTGTAAAACTAAGATACAAAAATGGGTTGAAGCATCAAGCTTTTAGTGCCCTCAAAAGTTTAGGAGTGTCACGAGTTCAAAATATACATATACAAGGAAAAATCTGAAGCTTCGAAGCTTTCAGTAATAATACATATACAAAAAGTGGAAAGTCTCTATAGACTAGTCATCATCATGGTGGTGATCATGATAACATATAATGTCCTGGGACACTCTGCGGATTAGCCTAGAAAACCATCCTGAGACTCCCACAGTATGACACTGGTAGTTCCTGGGTAGGTCGTTAGTGGTAACATCAGGAATCCCTACAGTCGAATGCTGCAATTTCTCCTCCAGATCTCTGAGATCCTCGTCTACCTCAGAGTGATATGCCACCACATCTCTAATCCCAACTCGCCTGTCAATAGGTGACATCCCAACTGGAAATACAGGTCCAATGTATGTATAAATCATTTTTTCACTTGTCTTAGTGTTACACAATAAAAATGAAATAAAATTGAAAAATTAAAAAACATGATGGATAGTGTCTTTCTTACCACGATCATCCCACTCCTCTCCCCCAGGAAGTGGAAGCTCTGGATCCTCATAGAAATATTCCCCCTCATAGGCATAGTCCTCAATCATAAGTAGCTGGCCTCTGAACTAGTGAAATAAGGCTGAACCGTAGACAACTTTAGGACCCCTGCCACCATGGCGAGCCATGACATAAACCAACCTGAGCATCCTAAGATCCTTAGAGTCTAGTATACTCACAGTCACATGCGGCCTCATGTGGGGCACCCTCTGCAGGATGAAAGACACCACCACAAATCCATAACCGAACTATTTGAGCATTCCCCGCTTGCTCTTGTTCAGCTGATCCTTTAGGCTAATTAGCATGCCCTCACACCAGTTAAAAACTGTAGGCTCCATACACTCTAGGGCATAAAACATATGTTCCCTAGTGGTTAGGTGAGTGGATCTAGTCCTATCCACCTTCCCGATGGTATACACTATCGTCCTCAAAGGACGATCCACTATCTACTGGATGTGAAGCTTCCTAGATTGAGCTTGTGTCCCCAATGCACAATATCGGTCAATAATATCATCCAGGGAAATTTCACCACCCCGTGGCCCGGATAGAACCACTGGTCTCCCCCTCCGAGACAGCCCAGTAAAGGAGTATATATCCTCAATGCCTATAGTCAAGATGTGGGTCCCGACCACAAAGTGTTGCTGCTCGAGGTCCCACATGTCAATAATGTACTCCAAGATATGGATGTAGGCCTTCATGCCTGGTACCCTGAAGAATTTCAATAGCCCACAGTTCAGTAGAGCCCCTACGGTAGCTGAATCACTAACAACTTGGAAGTCTGTTGTTTCATGCTCTCTCTCTTTCCAGATAACCATGGTATGGATGTTGTTTTAACTTGCAAAACATAAAATAAAACATGTATTACTAACCATTTCATGGGTAAAGGAAACACAAAAATAATTTTTTTAACAAAAAGATAGACGATTTTTTTATTTTGGATGAATAAGGGAGATGGTTTTTTGAAAAAACTATCATGCAACGCTCTTGTTGTTCATACACAGAGTGCCCTGTGCATCTTCCTATTGCGGACAGAGCGCCCTGCACCAGTGCTTCTGTCAGCTGTGGACAGAGCACCAACGATGCACTTGTCCTAGCCTGGTAGAGCACCGTCGTGCTGGTGGAAAGAAAACAAAAAAGGTTGTCACAACAAAATTTTTGGGTCTTTAAAAATTCCCAAAACTCTTGACCTTCGGTTGAAAATCCTCTCTAAATCATTTAAAAACCTTCCATCTTAAGTTAAAAACTAAAAAATTAACTATGGGCATGAAAAGAAATGGTCATAATGCTTACCTCTTTCAAGAAAAATGGGCAAACGGTGGACCAAAATGCTTGCAATCACCAAAGGAAGCTCTCCTTGTTTCACTCCAACTCCTAAACTATCCAAATGGTAAATGGCAATGGTAAATTTTTTTACTATTCCATTCTATTTATAGTAATTTTGGAACTTTTGGTATTTTATTTCAATTTAATTATTTTGAAATCCAAAATTACTTTTTATAAAGTGGGTTTTATTATTTGTTTATATAGTTTTAATGAAGTTGGCTTTTTAATGTGTTTTTTGAGCTTCCAGGTTAAAATTTGGCTCATGGCTATGAATCAAGCTCATTTTGTCTTTTTCAATGTTATGGTGACAATGAAAAAGTATCGAGTGTCTTTTACACTTTTCACATGCTCGTAAAATAACCAGTGAAAAGGTGTTGAGTTTACTTTTTTGCTTTTTTCAGACTCATAAAAAGTGGATTATGAAAAAGGAAACCCGCTACGAAGTTATATTTAAGATCTTTTCAGTCTCCTTAAAAACACAAAATATTTCCAAGCGAACTTGTTATGTTCATGCTTGTAAAAGTATCGGAACAGTTGACTAGTCGGTGGTAGGTTATCTCTTTTTTGGACCGACTAGTCCTATTTATGAAAAAGGACCTTTTCGAAGTTTTCTTGTGTCTTTGTTCAGACTCTCTAAATATGAATGATACTGAGTTCACTTTCATTGGACTCATAAAATCAAATGATGGAAGACCCTATCTGGGAACGAACCCCTCCTTTCTTAGGTTCGTAAAACATGTGAGAATGGATTGATCACTTGATGAGCTATAACGGGTGTTTGTTACCCTCTTTGGACTCGTAAAAACGAAAAGAGGTGCTCATCTTTCAAGATGGGGAAATTAAGGGAAAGGGGAATGTTTTTCATTTTTATTTATGGAAGTCTACAATCCACCTTTGAACATGGCACCTGTCTGCATTTGCATATGTGAACAGTTGGGTATTGATCCTGTCGTCGAGTTGATCCACTTTCGTGAGTCACCTGACTCCTTTGAGTCAATTCAAAGAATGATTCGTCATATTCCTTGCATTACATCTGGTTTCAGTCACGTCAAGTCAGTGCTACCAAGTCGTTTGTCATGCCATGAATTGTTCAAAGGATGTCTCTTCTGAAAAATAACTCATCAGTAACTTTACCTATCCATAAATTCAGTCATTTCTGATTTAGTTTCATTACTTCAAATCAACTTTTTTCCATGTTTCATGTCACTGATGGAGGAATCATCATGGCCCTCCTTTGACAAGTCTATTATTGTCGACTTCAACCCATCATCCAAGAATTAGACCTAGAAACCTAGTCAAGTACCTTGAAGCCTGCATGCCTCAATGACAAGTTTTTCCACTTTCAACAGTAGGTTTTCATCATTGGCCTCTGATTGAGAGATTCTATCAAGTGTTCGAATTCAAAAAATCTATTCACACTTGAGAGAATGTACTGATATACCTTGGGGATCATTGACATTAATGATGATTTCCCTCGCACTTGTTAAAAATATATATCAATGATTAGTAATCAAGTGGTTTCTGCCATGTTCGACTCCAAAACATCTATTCACATGGTTAGAATCCTATCTGTTGGGATTGGGATGAAGACCTTGAACGGTTAGGCTTCATCACTCAGGTTGCCTATCTTTAGGTTCTTTTTATAGAACAATTTGAGTCTTGACACAGATCCATATTGTATGTTTGGTGGTTGTGTTCAGTATTTGAGGTCGGGTAACATGGATCTACCTTGTATATCCTGTAGCCATGTTCTACCTCCTACATTTCATGGATCTATAGTGTATTTTTAGTAGCCATGACATGTGTTATATTTTTATCATTTAATCAATATGATATAGGATCTTATCTAAGAGAATAACATGTACAACAATAATCACAAGAGACAAGAGACACAAATAATTTTCCTCGGGGAAACCATAAAGGAGAAAACCATGCAACTTCCTCAGAGATTGAACAAGCACCAAAAGCAAAAGTAAAACCCAAAGATACAAAGCTGATCTTCGATAGCTGTTCTCTCTCTCACTTGTGCGAGCTCCTCCTCTATCACTCATGTGCTACTATTGAGTGTGTGTGTGTTTCAAATAGAGAGTCTCACTCCCTATTTATACTAGTTTTCCACTTGACAATTACTTACGAGGGACGACCTCACTAGGAGAGTCTAATAACCCTAGTAACCCTCAACTGTGGGGACTATTTCCTTGACTTACAATAGAGGGTTAACCTTTATGAATTTACATGACTTTATTATATTAATTATTCTCCCAATAGGAAAATTGGGGTACAATGAAATACAACATAAGAGAAACAAGTGAATACATCCCGAAGTTACAAATACATCAATACTCCCTCTTAACTAGGAAGGTATTATCTTGACATAGTTCATCAGCACAAGCCTTCATCATAGGATCATCATCAAAGTTGTATCATCATCATCATTCGATCATCATCACTTCTCTTGCTATCTCAAGCAAATGGTGTTATCTCTCAATTCTACTCGTCATAGGAAGTTCTACAGAGCCAACCCTTTTTCATGCTGGTTGTAGGCCTAATATCCATCTAGGTCTTCTTATTCAATGCTTATATCATCGACATGGTAGGACACACCTACTACCATCTGAGAAAGGCTCCAACACTTAAATCCACCAGCATGGTAGGACACACCTACTACCATCTGGGAAAGGTTCCAACACTTACATCCACTGGCATGGTAGGACACACCTACTACCATCTAAGGAAAGGACCCAACACTTACATCCATCGGCATTGTAGGACACACCTACTACCATCTAGGGATAGGCCCCAACAATTACATCCACCATCATGTTAGGAAACACCTACTACCATCCAGGGAAAGGCCCCAACACTTACATCCACCGACATTGTAGGACACACCTACTACCATCTAGGGAAAGGATCTGTATTTACATCCATCGACATGGTAGGAAAAACCTACTACCATCCGAGGAAAGGCTCTGCACTTACATCCGCTGGCATGGTAGTACACACCTACTACCATCAGGGGAAAGGATCTACACTTACATCCGCCGGCATGGTAGGACACGCCTACTACCATCCAGGGAAAGGCTCAACACTTACATCTGACCATGGGAGGCACCAATCTTGCTGCCATGTCAGAAAGGCACATCACTTATATATGACCACGGGAGGAACCAATCCTACCACCATGTCAGAAAGGCACAACACTTACATCTGACCATGGTAAGAACCAATCCTGTCACCATGTCAGAAAGGCATAGCACTTACATCTGACCATGGGAAGAACCAATCCTACCACCATGTTAGAAAGGCACAACACTTACATCTAACCATGGGAGGAACCAATCCTTCCACCATGTTAGAAAGGCTCTCGGACTCATCACTTCTCCTTGGAAGGAACCTCGATTTGGAGAACACCAAGCTTGTCCATGAAGTACTCAAACTTCAATCTGGCCATTTCTAGCATAGGATCACATCAGAGTTGATCATGTTCAAGGATAACCTGGGAGATTCACTAGGACCGATTACATCAGAGGAAAACCTATAGGACCGTTTACGTCTAAGAAACCTACGAGCTTCGCTAGGATTTTATGCTCAGACAACCTGTCTCATCGACTCTGCTAGAACTCATCACTCCCTCTTTCGAGAGATCTCTATCTGGATCACATACTGGAGCTTCACTGATCTTCTTCTGCTTCGGCTGTACTTAGTGCCATGCAGGACTGGTTCCTGCTAAATCAAGAGATCACACCTGATCCCATATTGAAGCAACACCCCGAAGTGCTCTTCCTATCAATGGCACTGCCTTCCCAATATGAATCCACATAACTGTTATAGCTGATTTCACCACTCCAGATGAATCACACTTTGTATGGCCTTCCCCTGTCCCAGTGCAGACTCCTTAGACCCCATGGACCATTTTTTGTCCTTTGATGTTTCCTTGATCATCCCTAAAAACATGTGAAAAATGATACACGTGACTTTTAAAACTATAAGTGCATATATATGCGGGTTTGACCACTAAAACCGTGTACATTGAGATGTGTGCATAATCCAAATCCTTTTGGAGTTTTCCTTGACATGGATCCGACTCATTTGACTCCTGGCCTTCCCTATGCCTTGAGATTTCTCGGATTCAATCTTTCATTACCCCTTTGAAATCTATATAAGGAACCCCTTGGTACATTGAAGGCAAGAAGAAAGAATTGAGAGCAAAGAAACTATAGTCCATTGTTGCCGGAACTGATGCTTGAGTCTGCATCCCTTTGTCCCTTGAAGCACTAGTGTGTTCTTCCCAAGATTGCCTTTTGCTTGTGAGATTGCTATCGAGAGATGGAGGATTGAGGTGGTGGAGGCTCAAGTGGGGGATTCAGTTTCTCCGGTTCGCAGACATGCCATCAGAGGTTGTATCTTGTAATCTCCGATTTATATTAATAGAAATATCTTTTCCTGTCCAATAATGTGTGTTTGAATGAATATTTTATCCATGGGATTATGTGAAATGCTTATACATTATTGATTATATATGTTGGAATAGATCTAACAACATGATATATAGAATGCTTGTATTGTTTACTTGTTGTTGAGGAAGTAATCTATCAATTCAAGCTGAGATTGGAAAGCTCAACGGGGATCTACTTCAACCGTCCAAAATAAGGTACGAGGTCTGATCCTTTAGTGTTAGACATTTAATTTCTATTGCATATTGGAAAGGATTGATTTCTAGAGTCAAGCTGTTTGTTGTGGTACCCCAAGCCATAGGAATTTCTCTCTGTAACAGAATTGGTGACTCTGCTGGGGATGTGCCTTGTTTTTATTTGGGGGTTTGCGGGCACAATGGGCTTGATATTATTGACTTGCTCTTGGTTTCTCCCTGTTTTTGTGTCGCATTTTATAGTATGTTTGTCCATTGACACTCCCCTTTATTGGTTTGGCCTTGGCCTGCTTTTTACCACTGCCTTCTCTGTATACGTAGGTTTTTGGCCAAAAGTCGCGTACATACGCGGATTTTTGGCCAAAAGTCACGTATATATGCAGCTGTTCTTTAAACAGTTGCGTACATCCTCCCTTTTGGTGAGTTTGATGTTGTGGGAAGTTGCTGGGTGGGTTGTGAGTGTGGTTGGGTCTTCCTTGGGTATGATGTTGTCTATTGGATGCTTCTTTTGTGACCAGAGACCACTTTTTCATTGATTTTTCTTTGAAAGCAGTTTTAGTCATTTATCCTTTTTGTTTTGCCATTAGTGCATTACTCTTTTTTGTCTCGGTGTCTTGTTGGGCTTGTCTTTTATACTTGCTCCAGAGACTGACAGTTTTAGATGACTTTTATTGAATTTTTCATTCTTTTATATTGAAAAATACAAAGTAGTTGCACTCTTAGTTGCCTCTTAGATATGGATTTGAGGAGGTACTTGCATTGGATTGCTTGGATGAGAGTTGTGTTTAGGATTTCATATAGGAAGGATTGCATTGGCATTCGGAAAGGAATATATATTTATGCACCTCATGTAGTGGCATACCCTATTTTTCATTTGATAAAGATTGCACTTAGCATTGTTTGTTATGGTGTGCATATTTATTTCACTTCTAAGTCATAATGTCATTAGTTGCACGGCCATTCCCCTTTGAGTAATTAAAACCAATTAAAATCAACGCATAATTAAATTAATTACACTCTTTTCTTTTATAGTGTGCACCAACAAGACTAGGTTTTAGGGTCTTGGAATAGTTCATTGTGAGTAAATTCTCCAAGACCACTAAACAACAACATGTATGTGTCTGTCCAGGTGAGAGTGTGAAATTCCTTGGTATAATTGGTGTTTCTCAGGATCCTCCTCTCAAAAGGGAGTTAAGCACGAGGTAGGGTGAGCGGTTATTGACTGGAATGACCCCTAGTCATAACTGAGTAGCACCAGAGATATTTCCAGTATTGTATTCGTATCTGGGGGCTCTTTTGAGAGTTTCAAGCTTTGCTACCCTACCCATACGGTCAATCCCACCTGTGACTGTCCGCCTGAGCATTGATTATATTGAGGTGAACTTAGTGGCCTTACCTAGGATATCGAGGGGGTACTTGTAGAGATTATTATGTGAGTGTCCTGGCCAGGTAGAGGTCGAACATCACAATCGCTTTATGCGTTGAAGCTGAGGGCCACTATAATTGGTTACGTACCTCCGCTTGTAGTGTATGGGAGTTTCGAGCCTCTCCTAGGCGAGAAATACCTGCTGCATTCAGGAGCTCACATATCCTCCCCTTGGTTTGCTTGTATTTTGGCTATATATTTTCTTAGGAGTGTGCTCTTTGTGCGCTAGTTGGCCTTTGGGATCGTGGTTACTTGAGTATATTTATGCTCTCTTGATTTCAGGTCCTTTTATTTTTGGCATGCCTGGTATCCTATCACCTGTCCTTGGTCCTAGTATGGACCCTGGTGTCAGACTTGGGGGCATCACAGCCCCTTACCCTGCTCGTAGATTTGGGAGTGGTCATATTCCATCCTCTACTCCATTTGTGGAGGATTTTTATTGCCTTCGTTCGGTCTTTACACCGGTGGTCACCCTCACGGGAGTGGTGGTGGATGCATGAATGTTGGGTATACACCTTACTTTCCTTTTTTATGTCCCATCGTTCACCGCATTGTTTCCTTTGAATTTATTTTTCATGATCTTTCCTCCCTATATCCTATAGTTTGGATTCTCTATTGACTATTTTGGTTTGTTTTGGACTAATATGGTTGTCATGTAGGGTCCAATTTTTATACACTCTCTCTGAGGTTTCGACCTGTTCGTGCCTATCACAGGTATTATGTCTGAACTGGCATATAGGTTAGGATTTCACATCCACTTGCACTTATGCATTTCCTTATGACCATTCCATCTTAACCTTAGTTACGAACCCATTCCATGGTATCACGGAACCTTCATGTTGTTGTTAGAAGTGATATTATGTGAATGGTAGAGCTTTCCTATACATGGGTGTCCTAGTTAGCTCCCTTTTGCATTTGGTACCCATGCTATGAGTCCTCTCTTAGATCTGGGAGTCCCTTTTAGTCCCGCCATGTCCTTGAGCAAGAGCTTCATACTCCTCTTGAACTTTATGCTGGCCATTCCCCTGGGACTCCCTCATGTCTCTTCGTAGTCTATGCCTTTTTTCTAGGAGAAGCATCGTGCTAAAAATATTTCCTTGTATCCCACGATGTTGCCATTTACTACATGCTAGATTTTGTATATCCATATGGAAGATATTATGGAATTCCCTTCAGGTCTCGATACCGCATCCTAGACATAATTCTTCTTGGACTGGAGCTCTCCTTCCCTTTTTTCTTGGCTACTTCTTCATAGCTGGAAGGTTTTTCATCAATGATGTAGCTCAACAGTGTCACATGATTGCATTGTGTCTGAGACCTCTTTGTTTCTTTGAAAGTATCTTCATATTATTCTTCATCTTGGATTATTTATTGAACTGTCGTCACTTGTTCTTCGGAAGAAGTCTCATCCTTCTTTTCTTGTAGGTGATTGTACATGATATTTCCTACAAGTCAAACACATTAGTTGTATGGTTAGAAACATTTCATAAGACATATTCATAATGGAAAATTCTTATGCATAAAGATATAATCATGCAACTATTTTAGCCAATACAACATTCATCCATATTTCACAGAAACTTTCTAGATGCTTCCCATCTCTACCATGACATCATTGAAATTTTACAATAATCCAATATGTCAGCAAAGAGGTTTCATTCTAGATAAGTAGCAATGGAGAGTTGTATAGAACCATGTGATACTTACCCATCACATGCATATTAGTAGTTACTGTCATTAATGCAAACATTCTATCATGCATAACACATCAACTGAATATAAAATGCATAACAAAATAATATCATGAAATGACAATTGAATACTTATCTTTATTCATTTCATGGGTAGACTCCTTCTTAAGCCTTCAAATTCATCATCTTCTTCATTCATAACAACATCATTTCTTATCCAAATGCTAAGATGGATAAGAGGTTCTTCAAGAGTTGAGTCCTTCATATTCCTCATTGCTTGAGGGATCTTCTTTGGATCGTGAGAGCTTGATATTTAGTTGCTCCTATTTTCTCTTCTCTTATTATGAGTCAAGCTTCTTCTTGTGTGCACTCTTCCTAGAGTCTGCTGAAGGTAATCACTTCCTTCTGGAACACATTCATCGAATGAATGAATCCCATGATTCTGGGAGGCCATTCAAGGTGGTTATAACAATATCTTATTCTTCTTCGATTCTTCGTCATAGCATCAAACACTTCCTTTTGGTGTATTCAAGGATGACACATGAGGGATGAGATGATTTTTAATATAATATACAATGATTCTCTTGGCTCTATCCTTAGCCTCATCTCCCTCTGGCTCCTAGACCTTTCTTACTGAAATATTGATCCAAGTCAATTTCTTCAAGGATCATAGAGGTCTTATACTTCCATACTTGGAAGTTTTCAGATTCACCAAGCTTTTCATCATGCTGGTGTGATAGGTCATTTTTAAATGAGAACCTCAAATGTAAATAACAAAAGATTAGATCTTACCGATTTGAGGTGTCCATCCTGGTTACAGATCTGGCGAATCTAGGGTTTGTCAGAGAAACCCTAATTTTCAAAAATTTGAATATTTCAGATCTTATTGGATAGAAATATGTGCCTCCTCAAGGAGAGATGAGCAGTATACTCATTTTCCCAAAACTATGATCAGAACTGCAAAATATTTGATGCCCTAGCTTTCTTCAATTTTTTTCTCCAAAATTTCTTGATATTGTTTCTGTAATATATCTGAAAGTAATACTCCTCTATGTCTGAAACTTTGCAGTAAGGTATTCTCATCTATATTATTTCCAAAAATGCAAGTTTGAGAAGAATTGGTTTCACCAATTGGGACTTATGAGATTTTTCCCAAGGTGACTTATTTCAGGATTGTTCAGCATGGAAAACTTGTACAGACTACCATGTGTTATTGTTTCAGCTTCGAAGTGTGAAAATTTTACCATAGAGAGTATAGTCTGTGCCCTATATGGAACATCCTTCTAAATTTAATTTTTTCCTTTATAGCCCGAGATATAGCAATTCTACCAAGGTGTCCTGTTTAGGGATGAATCTTGGGATAGGTTGGAACCCTGATTTGGAGGAATCATATCTCCTAGAATATAGCGAATATGAGGATGAAAATTTTACACAAGGTATATCAGGAATTTTTATTTGTCCTTTAAATTTTTTGTCTCCAGATACTTCTCCAAGCTTGATATAGCCAATGTACCAAAACTACTAGTTTTAGTATTTTAGGGTTTTCAGGTCCATGGTCAAATTAGGGTTTGACTTTCTCGAAGTTTTACCCAACCAAAAATTTTGATCTTTGTCTCTAAATTTTTATTTTGAGGAGGAGAGAAATCCTATGCTGGGCTCGCTCAAAATTTCCTCATATGTGAAAATCCCTAATTTCCCACAGTAGTGATAGGTCAAAAAATGAAAATGTGTGGAATCAAATTTTGCTTCAAAAGGAAGATGCGCACTTCAATGGAGAGTTAGCCTAGCCTATTTTTGTTGAAGATCTATGGAGAGAGACCCAAAAAGTAAGAAGCCCTAGCTTTTTCAGCTGCAAAGTGTCTTCTTCTCATGTTAGCTCTGATACGATGTTATATTTTTATCATTTAATCAATATGATCTAGGATCTGATCTGAGAGAATGACATGCACAACAATAATCACAAGAGACAAGAGACACAAAGAATTTTCGTCAGGGAAACCATAAAGGAGAAAACCCCGCAAATTCCTCAGAGATAGAATGAGCACCAAAAGTGAAGATGCAAAGATGATCTCCAACAACTGTTCTCTCTCTCACTTGTGCGAGCTCATCCTCTCTCACTCATGCGCTACTGTTGAGTGTGTGTGTTTCAAATAGAGAGTCTCACTCTCTATTTATAGTAGTTTTCCACTTGAAAATTACTTACCAGGACCAACCTCACTAGGAGAGTCTAATAACCCTAGTACCCCTCAACCGTGGGGACTATTTCCCTGACTTACAACAGAGGGTTAACCTCTATGACTTTACATGACTTTATTATATTAATGATTCTTCCGATAGGAACATCGGGGTACAATGAAATAGAACATAAGATATACAAGTGAATACATTCTGAAGTCAGAAATACATCAAAAACATGGTCATCATCATGGATCTGCAATGTATTGGTCCGCAACCACGATTCAGTTAGATAAATTAGTTATTGGCCCTATGTTAGTTATGATCTCATCTCTCATTTCCTCTATACCAGATTAATATCTTGTAAACTATTTCACCTATCACTTCCTTCTAGCTTCATACTTTGGGGGGCATTCTGTTGCACCTGAAAATCCACACTAGCCTATTTTCCTTTCAGAAAGTCTGACTTGAGATCCCTTTGGTAGATTTTTTCCATATTTTGGAAGGGAGGCACTTTTCTCCAGCTATGATAGAGCGCTGACGGTGCTTTATATAGTGGAGCAAGGAGCATCGACCCATGTTTCTTTTGACAACAAGTTAGGTCGACACTGTTACACCTTTAGCTAAGTTCGTCGGTCAACCAAAAATGAGAAAAAAGAATGTTCTATAAGATTCCTTATGGAAACCTCCTTGGAGTTAGTTCTTGCTAGCATGGGAGAGGTGGCATTCACCTCCCTCACCTGTTGGGATCACCTCCTATCCATACCCCAAGTTAATCTCATGTGTTTTAGGCCTATAAATGAAGACTTCATGATGTGATTGAAGGAGGCCAAAGAAAGTACCCTTATACTATTGGATTGAGATCTGAGTTAGAGGCAAGATAGAGTGGGCTTGTATGTGAAGAGATTTTCATAGGTGTGAAGGATTGTAGATTTGCTTCAGAGGATAAAGCCATCAACATCAAGGATTGGTTGTAACTTTACTCTCTCATTATTAATACAAAAGTGTTCCCTTTTCCCTTATTTAATGTGTTTTAATTGTAGATTAGATATTGTTGGACTCCTTGATCACTGACATAGGTAGTTGATTTGTCATGATGCTCTCACTTTGTGTTTTTGTCTTTTGATCTATTTTGCAGGTAGTGAACATTGCAAGGACTCTTGGAACAAGGACAAAAGGACTTAGGTCCGAGGTAAGATTTTGATTTCATGCTATTCAGATTGATTACTTAGGGGAAAGATATGCTGCTATGATTTTTTGTTCTACACTTGTGCTTTGCAGGGTAGAGGAACAAATCTTGTCCACAAGAGATGTAAAATTCCTGATAACAGCTTAGAGGTTTCCACCTAGGATTTGATAATGCAATAGGCTTTAAGCTTCTTCAATACTAGGGAATGGTATCCTAACATCATGGTTTAGGAGGGCATACCCATCCCTAATGAGGATGTTATATAGTTCTTATTATTTGAAGAAGTAAAAGAGTGATCAATTTATTGATAAGAATTTTTGTTTGTTGGGTTTTATACAATTATTAATAATAGAAGCATGCTTATTAAAAAATCTAAATTCAAAGGGAAGGTTATTTCATTTTTGGAGAACATCTTTTTTAGCTACTCATTCAATGTTTGAGAAGGAGAGGAGATGGGAGAATTTTAAAAGAAAATTCATTTTGTTTAGAGAGTTTCATTGTTAGGATATTAAACATCAAAAGGTTGATTCATACCAACTTCATCTAATGTACTAGCCATGTGTTTTTAGTTTTTTATATAGTTTCTTTTGTAATTTAGCTATCCAACAAATACAATTCTATCTTGTGTATAGTTTTTTTTTCACGTGGTTCACAGCCTCGAGAATAGAGTTTGGGGCTCGCTACATCCACAATAATAATTCTGGGGGGGCCACCTGAAGGGGCCTCACCCTATCGACTCTAGTTTTGGGAACCTAACCCCGAAGGACCTCAAGAGTTGGATTCTTGAGAATTGAACCTTCGAGCTCAATATCAAACAATCTTTGGATTTAGACTCCAACCAACTAAGCTACCCCTCAGGGCTCTATATTGTGTATAGTTGATCCAATGGTCCTTACATTATTCCTATTCATGACAACTGATATATGTCTTATCACCCAATTGATATGTGATGTTTATTTAAATATAACATAGGATCATTTGTAGATGACAATCGATGGTCATATGATGTAAAATATTGTATTGGATGTAGGATTTATTGAAAAACAATACAAATTTTAGCTGCTCCATGGGTTTTTCCTTATTTTAGGGTTTTACCATGCAATCCTTTGTGTCTTGAACTTTGATTTTTTCGTTGTGGTGTTTGTTCTTATGGTTTCCCACATGTTTATTTCACAATATGGTATTATAGCTCTTATGAGTTTAACTCTTTTGTTGAAAGATCAAGAAAAAATGAGACATTGTAGTGTTTGTTCTCACTTTGGATGTTTTTCATCATTTTTATGGTTCAACCTAGTAGTCATCTTGAGTATTGAAAGAGTTCCATATTCATTTTTTCAATTTTGAAATCAGACCTATTGAGCTCTTATTATTAGTGTTTTAAGATCCAAGATCATTATTATTGCTACAATGTGTACCTTCCAGAGGAAATTAAAGTATTCCATTGTGTCCATAGCAATGATTTTTTTCCATATATGGTTTTTTTCTTCATTAAGAAAGGTATGATTTTTCATTAAATGTTAAGATTCCACTATAGAAATTCATGGGCATTGATTTTCAAAAAACTTTGATTTGTAAAATTTTGTTCAAATTTACTTTCTTGACACATATGGTTGGCCTTCTGGTATGTTTGCTATTTTTTAGATAACCCCCTCTTGGAAAGAGACCCTTTAACGCTTAGTTTGGCCTCATGTGGATTAAGTGTATTTGGGATATTTGGGCCCACCTATATCTATTTATTCTCCCATGGTCTCAACACCATTATTTTAGCTATATTCCTAGATTTTTTCTCTTGTGTCCTTTCTTTTTAGTTAGCATCCTCAAGTTTTTTGGTGCTACCTTGTGGTTTTCTAACACTTTTGGGTTTCCCAAATTCTATTGTTTTCTTAACACCCTTTTCCTAAACCTTGATTATTCTCATAGGCTCCTCTTACTATTTCCATTGAAACTTCAATGGTCTTTGTGCTCTTTTGTCTCAAAATTTTGGCACTCTATACGTTAAGGTGGGCCCTTTCTTGGTGGTTGTTACATGGCGTCATTTTTTTGTGGGATTATCTAATAACAAACCTAATGTCTCCACTTTCAAGAAACCTCCCTAGAGTCATTCCATGGTCAAATGTCATTAGGCTCTCTTCATATTGTTCATCAGAAACTTCTATTTAGGTTGTGCAATATCAATTGATGTCCCCCTTTACTTGTTAAGGATGACACCTTATGGGAACTAAATCCCACCCTTATGGAATCTACATCACTCCCATGGTACTTTTCCATGACAATACAAGATTCACTTTTCCAACAATTTCATAAGGGGGACCATTTGAGAATGAAACCTTCATTATGTACTAACAGACCCACATGGACTCAACCTCACTTGAACCAAGAGAAATTAGGACATGCCACATGAAGGAGATATCTAACACCCTACCACATAAGAACTGACCCTACTATGTATCTCTTCACTAGTCATGCAATGAAATGTAGAATCATGACATATAAATCAAACATATCACACCTTGTGCCAGATGTCACATTGTGAGGATTCCATGCCACTAGGATTTCCACATCAACACTTCAATGTGAAATACCACATTAATAATTTTACCTAACCAGTTACCATCTTAGCCGACCATGTCCTTTCCAAGTCAATACTTACACTATCATCTTTCCATTTCAGGATACCCAATTAGAATGCTACATTAGTGGTTTAAGGACACCTCTCCTTGTTTTAAAACTTTTTATGGGTATATGTTGGTGATCCGAGCACCTATTTTAATGTTTTAAAAGTGTGTTATTTTTGTGCACTTCACATTTGTGCATTGATTTTATATTTTTGTATCCATTTTGTTGTTTTTCTTCATAATTTTTTTATATGGATGTAATATGATTAACCATTACTAATTATTACTCATGGAAGTTCTATATAAAACACACATTGAGAAGGGGTATCTCAATATCACTTTGAGAATAGAAATTTCACCTTTGGATTCCTTGAAGAAATCCAAATGGGATAACAAAGATGGTGAGACTCATGGATTTTGAGACATGTTGATTTCTAAAGATTCATTTCTTATTTAGAATATTGATGTTTATTTTGAAATAGGTTAGACTTGGTCACCCATTTTTTCTTCCACATTATTTGATTGAGAAGTGGAGGTGTTATAGGTTAGAGGCAAAATCAATGGGCTACATTGGAGGAATATATTCTAAAAGTAACATGCAATCATTACAAATATTAACCGAGAAAATTAAAGATCAATCATGCATCACAAAAGGTTACTCAGACAAACAACATATTAGACAGAAGTTAAGCCATTCAACCAACCAAGAAAATGCTCAACCAAACAAACACGTTTGTGATTTAGTCAAACACACATGAGAAAAGTTAAAGAAGGCTGGTCGACTCCATGAAAGTGAGGTGTCATTGATGCACCCGCCAAGGTTCGAATCTCCCCAAAGACATTTTCCCCTAGTGGGCCACTTGTGATAGTGCTAGTGCTTATGCTTGTGTTTGCAGATGGGGCCATGTGCAAATCACAAGCGAATTTGGCAGAATAGATACCCCTCAACGGTGTCCACTTAGCCAAAGGATGCTCTGGTAGCATGTGAGACTCTTTTTTCCACATTGTAATATCTCACATCAAATAGTTTCTACTTGTTGGTGTTCATTGAAAGCATATCAATAAAAAAACAAAAAACAAGAGAAAGGTTAACCAAGTACTAACTAGATCAATTAGAATGTCCAAAAATATTAATCGAATGTTCAAAGTCAATTATCTAGAACAATGTTTGATAATAATTTCATAGTTTGGGAAGGGCAGTATTATATGAGATGCAATCATTAGGGATGCAATACTTGAAGGAATTGTTAAAAATACATGGAAATTGTTAGCACAGATCCATGATAATATTACTTGGACTTGGAGAATTCATGGCCTGTAGCAACCCACCGATTAGATTAGGAGATCTATATTTTGATATATCAACCAACACAACAAATCTTGCAAATAACAAAAACCAATTTCATTAAAAATAGATTGTGGATTTATGGGAATGCTCCCTTGGAGAATACGATGCATTTCTCCACCATAAAACTGCATTGTCCGTCCAATCTTGGGTTATTTTCGACTATAAATTAGCAATAACAAGACATAAAATTTGAACATGGGCTGAATATATGGGTTGAAATACATTTTTGGGCATGTTTCAGTCTTAAAAGGTGATTAATAACAACATAAAACTAGCTTTGGTAAGTTCTAGTCCAATTTAGATGGTTAAAGCTCCACTTTTGGGCATGAGCAGGCATGGTAAGAGAACTCAATTCTCATTTACAAACCATTTGGAGGGGTTTTGAGTGCATTGTGTGCCCTATAATAAGAATATATAAATTTGATATAACGTTTTTCATTAGGGAAGGTGCCAAAAGTATAAACAATATTCATAAAAGCCTTAAAAAATCCAGGTTTGATGTGTGTTAGGGATTCATGTGTATGAAACGAAAGCCCTATAGGGGGTGATTTAATAGTGTGACCATTCATGCCTTGTTTGGAGTATTGTTCAACCTGCGTGGGGCACTCATGGCAAGTTTGGATAGGTTTGAATGGTAGATTGTGAAGCAATCGTTGTAGCAGCATTTGGATCCTCCAATCAAGTTGAATCCTTGAATCATTACACAAGTGGAATCCAACAAAGTGTTTGCTCCATATATCTATGTAATTTAACCTAATAAAGATGCACAATATGGAAGTTTATGAGAATTTTTGGAGCTTGGGTATCCTTTTGTTCAGTATATGTGAATTCAAAACATTTGTGTATCTCCTTAAAACTATTGTCAACGTCCCTCTTTGTCAAATTAGGAGCATCAACAGAGAACTCTGTGGGGGTGCTACTCTATCTAGATTGAGTTGTAGAAGAAGGTATGTGATTTTATATTAGTGATTTCCAGCTTCCAACTCCATTTCTAGCAAGATGTTTGCTGTTGTTCCTCTAAAATTTCCCAGCTTTGGAGTTGGGACTTCTTCATTGTTGTTTGGAAGGACAAACTAGGCTCAACCTGCCCAGAATTGCTGCGATCTACTGCTGTTTATTACCTTAGAACTTGGCCAGTTGAAAAAATGGTTGAAGTTTGATGGTTGAAACAATGCCCAGGCTCACCCATGGCTTCTTTATCATGCCCAGAGGTTGTTCATTCCCTTTTTAACTGCCCAGAATGCACTCAGACATGTCCAGAAATGTTTTTTAGTTCTTGTTACAACTAAGTTTGGGTGAAATTATGCCTCTTTAACTCTGTTATGTGCCTCGAAATGACCTTACATGTGCCCAAGCCTTTGATATAGGTTTTTTCATGAGCCCAGGATTGCCAAAATGTACCTAGATCTACCCTGTCCACCACTTCTATCCTCAAAACAAGCCGAGGTCTTCTTCTCTCACTCTGTCTATGCCCACAGAACTAACATTAATTCAATTTACTCACATTTCGACTGCTGGATTAGGAGGCTGCTTTCTACTGCTAGACATGCCCAAAACTACTGGTACTACTGATTGAGGTCTGTAATGCACCTAGAGGCTAGAACTGCTCCCCAAATGTTGTTTAGAGTCTCATAACAGTTCATATAATGTTTGGGATTTATGTCTATTTTCATGCCCATATCTGTTACTCTCATGCTTTCTTTGCCCACAATCAACCCAGAATTAGAAATGAATGTTATTTTAGGGATGCTTGAGGCCAAAAACAGACCCAAAATTGCCCATAGTGATGTAAAAATGGTATAGACCTGTCTAAAAAGTAACCTTTGTCATAGGAGAAATATTTCTAATCCATTTACCAATTACAAGCAATCTTTGTCACAGGACAAAGATTTATAGAATTCCTTTGCTTGTAATTGGTAATAACCCCATTATGTTGGGATCACTTAGAATACTAGGAAATATTGGGACACAATATACTACAGAAGATGGATGAGAAAATGGCTCAAATGAAGACTAGACTAAAGAAAGATAAAAATTGTTAAAATAACTATAACAATACAAAAGGGGATGTAATTCCCTATAATTGATTTATTGGTGTCTCAATCCCATCTTGATGAAGAAATGGTTTCCTAGAAGATCAGGTTTAAACTCTTCCTAGATTAACCAATTTAAAAAAAAAAGAACTATAAAGATAACCATAGGGTTTTTTGTTCTTCTCATAGAGATGAATATTTTATTTTGGAAATGTATGTGACCTATATTCTTAGTGTGGATGAGTACCAAAACCAATAAATACCTTTTTTGTTTTTGCAAAAGGCTTATCCTTGTAAGTTTATATAAAGTACAAATAGTAGGCCTTTACATCACTGAATTTCCTCTTTCCACCACAGTGAGGAAGGAAAGAATATCCAACTGTGTTGTAATATTAGAGGACATAGTGTACTCTTGTATAAATGCACTTAACATAAATTTTAGTTTCTTAATTTTCCCAAAAACTTTGGAAATCCATTCAATTGAAGCCGTTTTTAGGATACTCAAAGTTGCTTTATATCTTTTTTTCCATGAAAGAATTTGTATAAAATAATAGGTTTCATAAATCCACATGTCTCCACATGATTTTATATATGGAAGGCCTTACATAACCCCTCTAAGTTGGAATCACTTAAAATACCAAGCAATTTTGGGACTCAAGATACTACAAGAGATGGAAGAGCAAATTGTTAAGACAATGATTGTTTAAAGAACTATGAGAACAAAAAAGGGGACTGATTTCCCTGTAGCTTATTTAATGGTGTCTCCAACCCATCTTGAAGAAGAAATGGTTTCGTAGAATATCAAGTTACAATTCTTCCTAGATAACCAGATTCGGGAAATAAAATTATAAAGATAACCAGAAGGTTTTCCAGTTCTTCTCATAGAGATGAATATTTCAATTTGGAAATGCCTATGTCCTATATGCTTGGAGGGGAGGTGTGATGAAACTAGTAAATATTTTTTTGTTGTTGTTTCAAAAGGCTTAACTTTATAAGTCAATATAATGTACAAAGAGTAATCCTTTACATCACTGAATTTCCTCTTACCACCAAAATGAGGAAGGAAATCATATCCAACTAGTCTGTAATAGTAGAGGACACAATGTACTCTCTTAGAAAGGAACTTAGAATAAATTTCATCTTCCTATTATTCCAAAAAACTTTGGAAATCCATTCAATTGAAACCCTTTTTAGGATCCTAAAAGTTGCTTTATATTTATTTTTCCATGAATAGGATAGAGTAGTGATCTAGAGGACATGCTAGATGGACACCAATAAATTTCACCTAGACCATAGCATAATTTCTTCTCAACTCACAGAATTAGCCCATAATTGGCTTTCTATTCATTCTTTGCTGCTAAAACACACCCAGAACTACTGTTCAATGGCATAAGTCAGCCCATAATATGGATAGGAGGCTACTTTCTGCTACTAGACATGACCATAACTGCTTTAGATCATTTGCATGAGTTCAAGCACCAATAGGAGCCACCTCAAACTTTTTTGTCCACCTTTTTTTCCCATGAAAGATGGCACTAGAAAATTATTAATATATAGTGGTGTAAGATTTCACAGTTAGGAGTACATATTATGTTTAGTGCTTGGGATTAAACTACATGGAAGACTTTAAAATTGTATGACACTAGTGAATAATTCACCCATTATAAGGGAGAGAGGTGATAGATTTTAAAATCATTAGTACTTTTCATCCTCGAGGATGGAGATAATCCATGTTTTCAACCCTCTAGTGCATTGACTTTCTACAAGCAATGGTAGTTAGGCATTTCTCCACCTATATAGACTCAATATTCTTGTGCAAAGCATGATTTGCACTTGTATGAGGATAGCCATTTTCCAATTCAATACTTTAAGGGTTCAACAATTAGAGCGACATACTATTTTGCAGCCTGCTTCAATCAAAATATTGGTAGCTTCTTCCATATCCATGATTTTATTGTAAGCTCCATGCACGAATCAGGAAAGAAAGCCCCAATAAAGTTCATGGTTCCAGCCAGAATATATGCCATCACAACCTTAAAATGCATATTGCAGAGTATGTTTATAGATCAGATGATGTCCCCACTAACAAGTACCTCCAAATTAAGACCAAAGGTGGCTACTAACCCTCTAATAGGAAAAGGAAAATCTTCACAAGTGGAACGAAGGAAGAAAGTGCAAGAATGAATTAGGTTGTATAGGGTTGGAAATTAAAACATGGACTTAAAAGATGGATTCACATAAACTTTGTTGGAAATTAATGGATAGTAGTCTAGACATATATATTCCAAAATGAATAGCACTGAAGGGATGGAATTATGAGGGTTTGATGTCCAAAGAAGGAATGTTTTCTCCTTGTGTTGCATAAGTAAGTATCGTGGTTTTCAAACAATTGATCCAACATAAAATTTCAATAGTGGTATACTTAGTAAATCATACCCTTTCCTTTCAATGATAGAAATTGTCCTGATAATTCTATACATCCTTATTCACCTTAGTGGTGCCATAGGCTAGCTAGGGTGTGGAATGGAGATTGTAGTATAAACGAAACAATTAGTCCATGAAATTTTTAGGTATAAGTTTCCTTTGTATATCCTCTATGTTTCCTCATTTCTGGCATATTCTTGCACCTTAGATCTGCAAACTTAGGACTGCATTATTCATTTTTGACAAAACCTGCAAACTCTAATTTCCCTATTTTTTGTCTATTGTTATCTCTCATATACCTCTCAACGTTTGGTTGTAACCCTAAATGATGGATCCATGATTCCATTCCATTCATGAAGAATTCCAATAAATTGAACCCTAAACATGAAGAATTCCATTCAATTCAACCCTAAACGATGGATTTGGATGCAACTGATACAACCTAAAAACCATAATGGCTATCAGGACAAGATTCAGATGGGACAAATCAGTCATTTCCAGCAATGTAACTTGAGGCAAAACTCCATTTCCTTGTTTAAAATTTTTTCTTCGTGTCAAGAAGAGAATATTATGATGATGGAGGAGCCTACATCTCTCTCTTGAATATATTGTAGATATAATGTCTAAATATAAAATGCCTCCCAGGGCCTCCCAACGTGGGTCTCACTTTTACAAGTTGTAGATCAACATAAAACCTTAGTTTGCTTTTAAACAAGTGTTCAACCTTGAAGATCCACATCTACCATATGAAGGATTTGTTCAACATTATTAAGTACCCTTATTTGAAAATTGTTCTTCAATGATTGAAAATGATCATGCTTGGTGACAAAAAGAGGTATAGTCCAGAGAGTAACATCTGAGACGCGTGCATTGAGTTATTGGGTTCATTGGATACATGGGTAAACACTAAAACTAGGAAGCATAAAACCATGCATAAATATATGATCTTCATAGACACTTGTGTAAATATCAAGAAATTAGTTAATGACAAAATTAATAGATAAGGATTGAGTTACTCGGTTCATTGGATAGAGGGGTAGAATCTATTATTAAACATTTGTTACAATTATATAACATTTAGTTTAGGAGAGGGTTGTGATGAGTTGGAGGTTTTTCTAAGTTATATGCAAGCCTACGGGTGTAGATTAAGGAGAGAGGAGTGGCCAAGAAAATGAATAATCGGGCCAATGTAGACTAGAGAATTGACCTAGAAGTTGTGTGATTAGGTTGGTGTAGTGATAGAAGCTCTCAGAATGTGAAATCATCTATAGAGGTTGGAAAAATTAATGCATTTCATTGGATATCTGACATATATTCTATACTACCGACATCTTCAATTCGTTTATATGACTTTAGCCATGTCTACAGGGAGCACAATATGAGTGTAGACCATTTATCCAAGGAATCATTGAATATGAAGGCTGGCCTCCTCTCATTCTCGTAACGTTTAGAAGGAGAGATCATTGAGGAAGGCATGATACAATTAATTTAATATCATTTTGATTTGTGTGGTATAGTATTTTTTGGTTCTTTATACTATGGGATACATCAACATCTTTCTTGTTTTAGCTGGAAATATAGAGTTTGTTTTCATCCTCTCATGGGTGTGTTTTCTCCACCCTCGATGACTCCTTGGATAAGCTATTTGGGCGCCTTATGTTCTCCGTGTGGTATTTCTACTTCAGTTTAATGATGGGATTGTGGGTTCCATCCCTCCCCTTGAGATATTTTTTGATACTTATGATCTCCACTCGTTAATGGATTGAGTTATTGCTAGGACCATGTAAAATTTACCTTTTATTCACTATTGAATATCAAGGAACACCTCTTTTTCTTCTGAAAAAAAGTTATAGAATATTTGCAAATGATTTTATCACATATATTGAGATCCGTAAACTGAATATTTTATATTTTTGGGTGAGGAAACAAACTAAATTAAAATAGGTACACCTAAGAATATTGTAAAAAACATAGTTTGTATTTTGAGATTAATTAGCTGAAACATTTGATATGGAACGAATTGATATCTATATCGTGTTAAAGGACTATGTGATGAATTGTTATACTAGGGAATTTGGGATATTATTCAGGATAATGATATAGCCATTATGCCATGCTTATAAGTCTTTCCAAGTTTTTTTCTGGTATTTTTCTACTATTTGCCAATTTTTTTTCCGACCATGGTGTAGGTAGAACCAAACAGGTATTTGTTAGACATGTCTTCCTCCAAAGAGGGGAGTTTGGGAAGGATAGAGGAAAGTGAGACATCCAATAGGTTTACAAGGGATAGATAAACTAGTTGTCATAAGATCAGAAGAAAATTCAATAAACACATGGAATTTTTTCTTAGAGGAGGGGGGTCATGTTCCTATGATGATGAGACAATAGGAGACATGGAGGTGCCCTTAAGGGACAAACACCTAGTGAAACAATGGGTACCTAGGGATATTCCTCAAGTAAACACTGATTTTTGTGTGAATGCACTACAACAAAATACCCTTTTGGGGGTGGTTATGGCTTGCGACGGTTTTGCTAACCCTCCCTCGCAAAAAGAAGAAGAAGGTTTTTTAGGTCTTTGGGGGACGTTCTTAAAACCCCCCTCAAAAGTTTCGAAAATTGTAATTTTGGAAGTGGTTTTAAAAACCCACCCCTAAAATTTCAATTGTCAGGACTTTTGGGGGCGGTTTTTAAAATGCCCCCCCAAAAGTCCAATTCTCAGG